>VDFB02172967.1:0-15607 GCA_007258455.2 Sequoia sempervirens | reverse complement strand
ATTTATCTTGTATCTCTGTTGACTTTTGTTGGGAATCTTAAATTAGGATGGTTTTGGGTAGAAATCCCCATAACATTTATGCAAATATCATATATCTCCTATAATTATTGCTCACACTATTTTAGAACTTTAATTTATGCATTGTATGAGTTCTTCCTAATGCTCTCCTAAGAGATGTCAATATGAGTCAATGTTGTGTTTAGCCGGGTCTGGTTATCCTTACTTTATGTCATGTAAGTAAATATACTAGGAAAAAAACTTGGTATTTGGCGTTGTATGATTCTTCACCCATTGTTGGGATATTAGCTTATTCCTCTTTTAACAATCACTAATCTTAGAATTAGGAGAAACGAATCTCAGAACTACTTGGAATCTCTATCGATTTTAGTTATGCATGAGCCAAGCATATGGTAGGTCTATTTCTCATTTATCTTTCTTTTATACTCCTTCACATTGCATATGTTTGAAAGTTTCTAAAGCCTTTTCAACAAATCCATTTTGTGCATATCCTGCAATCCTTGCATTCCATGAGATGACATCTCATTGAGGCATTTTTCCAAACAATTCATGTTCCTTGTTTATGCTTCCACAATTTGCATACATGTTTACAAGGGCAGTTACGCCTTAATTTTTATGCTAGTATAGATAAATGATCATCCCATTAAGATTCTTTGTTCGCATTAGGAATTATATTGAATTCTAAATTATGTTCGCTATTCTATTTGAGTTTACCAGATCTATCGCTATGAAATATGTCACCCCTATCCTTGTGAGTTTTCCTCTAAAAACATAAGTACCACTCCATTTGACTCATGACTATCAATGATCATTATTCTTCTGGCAGCACCATATATTTTGACATGTCGCTATCCATTCTTAATATGTAATCTGTAGAAATGAAAAGCACCATTAGTCAGTTTCTCTTCACAACGTCAATGCTCATTTATAATAGAAGGTATTATATGGCTAACCTTTCTAGGTCTTGCAATGTTTATCTATACTCCTCGATGGTCTCCATTCGAAATTATCCTTAACAGTATGTTTATCTTTGATCTTGAAGTGGCTTCTTTATAGTCGCGGGTTTGTAAATTTCTATTGGGCATGTAACTTACAGTGTTAGGGTGGGTGCATGAAGTTGGTCGCACTTTTGTGGCTAAATGGGAAAAAAAATTGAAAAGAGATAACGTGAGCACGTTATAATGCGCTCACATTATGTGATTTTAAAAGAAAAAAAAAATGAAATCTGTATCATTTTCTTTTTACTGTTTCTCAGCTTTGCCAACTGCCAAAAATGTTCACTTTCGCGCTAGTGTTCTAGGTGGAAGGATTTCTACAAATTTCATCAACAAGAGTTGGATTTTCTTTGCAAATATGGTGCCACGACGATGAAGATATGAGGGAGGTAAGTATTGTTTGCTATTTGTTAGTTTGAAATTGATTTTATTTGTTTTAGGTTAGATTTGATTGTTTTTTAAAAAAATTGTAGGAAATCTTGCAAATCCTCAATAAGAAGAGGAGGCAAATCCTCAACAACAAAATCCTCAACAAAATCCTCAACAAAATCAACCTCAATAACAAAATCAACCTCCCCTAGCATTCTCTCAATACCCTCCTGGCACTCAAGAAAATTTGAGGAGTGAAATTGAGAACAATAGAAAACAACTTGAGGATCTTATCAGTAGGTTGAGTGATCCAAATGCTTCAACCACAGAAAGAATGTTTGTGAAAATTCATTGAAAGATATGTTAAAATGTAGATGCAACGCCCAACAAAGAATTCCGGATGGCAAGACGAAGGTAGATGTACCAGCATATTATGTAGACAAATTATCATATAAACAAGTAAAAGATTTAAAAAATACTAAAGGTGATTTGTGCTTTCTATTCACTAACCCGAAAACAAATCAAAATCTTACCCTCAATGCAAAGAGGTTTCCTATTCATTGGTGCCACCACTAAGAGATTAAGAACCGTTTTTATGAAAGATGGTATATGGTCTTTGATTACCCACCGTGCAATAATTGTGAAGTCCCGCAATATTTTCTTAGGAACTATAAAGCAGTTTATTGAACCAAATCCCAAATTATTTTGATATGAGGGAGTTCCAGTGGGAGGTGGGGGTCACCAAAGATAGGCCTGAAGTGCATAGCCGGTAATCCTACGCTAATAAGGGAGACGACCTTCTCGCTTAGGTCAGCCTCTTGATGCATTGTGATGCCAACCATTTACGTAAGGAGAGTTCCAACATAGAGACATTGCAGGCGATCACAACTTTGACCCAAAGTGTCATCCATCACACTAGCCCTATTGTATAATGCCATCCAGGGGAGTCTTTGGGTGGTGGCCTTCAAACCCATGTGTGTCAATCTCGTGGGGTGACTTGTTCATATGACCCTACCGGCACTCAAAAGGGTGCTACGTAGGATCCATATGCTACTATGCAGCCTAATCCGTATGCATCTACGGGGATGGAGAGGACAGCTGACATTTTGCATGATGGATATGGCATTGACACTCAGGTAAAATTCAGCATGTTCATTGAATTTAATTTATTAAATTTCTATTGTGAAATGCAAGATTAGCTAATTTAGTTTTATTATTTTAATAAAATTGTAGGGTCACAGTGTAGAGACTGGATACACCAGTCATCCACCTACTTATTTTTGCAATACACCTATTAGTGGGGTATGTAACTAGTAAACAATTATAAATTTATTACATGTTAATAGCATTGTTTTACAAATGGTATTTTAATATGTGATTTTGGATGTTGAACAGGGTAATGTTGGAGGTTTCAAGGAAACACCTCCTAGTGCCACTAGATTTGATCAAACATTCACAAAGGTAATATAGAATAAAGAGAACTTAACTAATGAATTCTAAGTTTAGTAGATTTGTGTAGTTTATATTCATATTGTTGGTTATGTTGCATTACACATCATTCAAACTCAAAGCATTACTTCAAATTTGATAACTAATAATCAGAAATATATAGTTTAATACTTGTACTCAAAATTTTGTTCATTAGATCTCATACATTATAAGTCATCACATGGATCGCTATGATATCTTTTTTGTGATTGAATAATTTGTTGTTTTATTTTCAAATATTGGTGACATAAACACTACCAAACGTTATGAGGGCAATGGATATTGGTGTTTCCTCCGCTATACAATCCTCGATGGCTCTAATAGGGGAGGTATGAGGCAAATTATTAAATTTCAATTTACATTCATTGTTATAGATGAACTAGTTCTAGTGAAAAATCAAACCATTATTGATTCATAGTTTAATTCCTATTTGGATGGTTTATACAGGGCTTGAGCATGCCTCAACATTGGTGTGCAAATATTTCCATTGAGGAGACTGATCGTGAGATGGCTGTAAGTGATTATTTTGTTAAATATATCAATTTTTATAATGTAATTTCTATATATTAATGTCTTTAGTTCTTATTGTAACAATTAAAAATTCACCAGGAGCTAAACAACTAGGAGGAACAATAGGAGCACTCCTTGAGCATAGCAGAAATGGGTGACAAACTTATCGCCATTGGATCGCCAAGCAAAGGGAAAGAAAATTGTATTTGAACCAGAGCATGGAGAGAAATGAATTTATAATGCAGAGCCCTTTGTTGTATGCCTACATGGCAATTTTGTACATATTTTGTATTGGATGTATTTGACATTGTATGCCTATATGGCATTCTTGTAAGCCTATATGGCTATTTTGTAACTATATTTTATACTTATATCGACATATATTGATGTATGCATACATGGCTATTTTCTTTTAATACAAATCTTTTTATCGATGGTGTCCATATTTGCATTATAAATTCATGGTTCAATAGATATGAGTTACGTGTATTCAAGTGTATACTTTACAACTTACGCACATATACTTTTTGACTTACATGTGAACATCAAAAAGTGTGAAAATTTTTGTGTGGAAGTCAAACGCAAGCCAATTTTGCAATTCTCAATTCTTGCATACTCGATCTTATGGACTTATTCCTTCCTAGCACATATTGTGAATATTTCTCATTTGGTGTAGAAGATAGATTCCTCATTTTTGAACCACTCATAGCAAAGAGATTCACAATAATACTTTAGCATTGGAACACTACTCCATACTTCTCTTGTCTAGACCATAAAGGATTGAAAATTCTTAATTTGATGCAATGATAGTCCTAAGATGAGAATTTATATAACCATGCCTATTTTGAAACTTCGCATCTAATACTACATCAACAAGAACTTAAGAAGTGTTGCATAAGAGTATTAGGTTTGATAGGCCTTCTCTTCCCTAAGGGAGGAGAGCCTGCATCTTGAATTTTGAACAAAATTTTAAGAAGAAAACATTTTACCTAAAAGCTTTAAACCTAGATGACATATTTGGCTAAGTCTATCTTGAAAATTATCAATGCGTTCAAACTCTAAAGGAGATTCTCCCTGAAAAGAAAACTTTACCCTTTTTCCCAAGGAAAGAAATTGCAATGTAAGTTGCATGATTTATCTTATTTCTTTCTCACAGTTCCCGGTCAATCATTCATGGCTCAGGATAGTTCCATTCCAAGGCAAGGACACCCAAAAAATCACTGAGATTCTTCTTCTACGATCTGCAAGAAAAAGGTTTTGGCTCTTTCACAATGTAAATAACTATGTAACACTATTTTCTTGTTTGCCTTCCACATAGAAAAATGTTCACACTTTTCAAATTGATCAATGATCAATAATGGTTGATTATAAACACTTGACATTTTTTATGTTTGAACTTTAATTTATAATTTTTATCATAACATTCGGTATCACTAATATTTTTGTATTTCGACTATGAAAGTGGTGGTGTATTTTTGCTATGTTATTTGACTATTAATATGGTGGTGTGTTGAACTTGATTCTTGCTGCAAATATGTATATATTTTTTTATTTTTATAGGTTTTGTATTACCTAACTTAAGCAGACAACCCCAAAAAAATTCCTGGTGGCGAACCGGTTCTGGAGACGAACGAACCCAAAAACTAAACCCGGTAACTTAGTAAAAATAGATTTTGTAGTTTATATTCATAGCGTTGATTACATTGCATTGCACATCTTTCAAACTTAAAGCATTGCTTCACATTGCAACTAATAACTAGATGCTGATAGATGACAAAATTTCAATTATAATATATAGTTTTTATAAAGTCAACCTAAGCAGTTATGCAATTACTTCACATTGCATAACTAATAACTAGGAACAGCTGCCAATTGCATTTGCTTGTCATGGCATTCTATGAGACCACATTTGTTTGAGGCATTTTTTTCAAATAGTTCATTGCCTTGTCTATACTACCACATTTTTCATACATGTCTACCAAAGAATTTTGTCAAATAGTTCATGTGTTGCCTTATTGCTATGGCTGAAAGCCTAAAACAAGTGCTTTCGAACAAGCTATGGATGCTTGGAAAAAATCTATCAAAAGCATAATAGTAAGCAATATCATAGACAAGGCAATGAACTCTTTGAAAAAATGCCTCAATGAAATGAGGTCTCATGACCTGATGGAATGCCACATGACAATCAAATGCTTTTGATTGTCATGGCATTCCATCACCATGAGACCTCATTTCTTTGAGGCATTTTTTCAAAGAGTTCACTGCCTTGTCTATGCTAACACATTTTTCATACATGTCTATCAAAGTATTTTATCCAAGCAGTTCTTTGCCTTGCTACTATGGCTAAAAGCCTAAAACAGTTGCTTTCGAACAAGTTGTGGATGCTTAGAAAAAATGTATCATAGCATAATAGTAAGCAATAGCATAGAAAAGGGAAAAAATGCCTCAAAAAAATGTGGTATCATGGTGGTGGAATGGCATGACAAACAGGTGTTGTGTGGATTTTCATGGCATTCCATCACCATGAGACTCCCTTCTTTGAGGAATTTTTCAAATGGTTGTTGCCTTGTCTATGCTTTACTAAAATTTATCACATGTTTACCAAAGAATTTTTATCAAACAGGTTAAACTTCCTTGTTGCTATGGATAAAAGCCCACATAAGAATAGGTGCTTTCAAAAGCTATGGATGCTTGGAAAAAAATATATCAAAACATACTAATAATCAATAGCATAGAAAAGGCAACAAAATATTTGAAAAAAAGCCTCAAAGAAATGTGGTCTCAATGATGATGGAATGCCATGAAAATCCATAGAAATTTTCTTGTCATGGAATTCATCATGCCATTCCATCTCCATGAAACCACATTTCTTTGAGCATTTTTCAAAAGAATTCACTACCTTGTCTATGCTAACACATTTTTCATACATGTCTATCAAGCATTTTATCAAGCAGTTCATTGCCTTTGCTGCTGTATTTAAAGCCTAAAATAGGTGCTTTTCGAGACAACTATGGATGCTTGGAAAAAAATCTATCAAAGCATAATAGTAAGCAACAAGCTGGTACGTACAAGATTGCCAAACCAATCAACAACTCAGGGGACTCTTGTCCCAAACTCATCTTGGAGAATATCAAACAAAATTTCAACATTTCATTAGAAATCTACTTTTCATCCACTCAAATTCTCTTATCATTCATCATTCATCCTTCCACAAATATGTATTCCAATTGACTCATTCAAAGAAAAAAACCATTTTAGAAAACTTTGATTCAATCAATTAGATCAACATGCATTTAAAAAACACCATTTTCAACAAGGCACTCTTCCATTCAATCAATTCATTCAACTTGTCCCAAATAGTCAATCCATCATTACAATTAGATTTCAGACTTTTACCAGACCATTAAGCACTATGAACATCATTATTACAACTGATACAAATCAGGAACTTGCTCTCTTAACTTTGTTATGATTGAACTTACAATTTCATGTATTATTTTACACCAAGTCTCCTCATTGTCCAACTGTCAAAACAACATATCTCACTTCTAAACCCTATCCAAGACTCCATACATCCCTGACTCCATCACTTAGACAAGATTATCCCAAAATCAACTCACCAATCACTATTAGGTCAAACTTCTATTCTCTAAGCAGTCAAGGCACTACTTCTCAATGAGACATTCATGCCCTAAATCGGGTAAACCAAACACACTAGTTTGAAAACCCAAGATCCAAAACACTTTTAGAGACCTCTTAATGCCCATGTCCTGATATCAAAAACTCAGAATAACTTATATTGAAGAAATAAGCAGTTTTTAATCTGAACGCTATAAAAAAGGCTACTTAAATAGGCCTGATTTTTAAAGAAGACCCCCTTCAAACATTCCAAAAACACTTAAAACCTCAAAAAATTCATTAGACATAACACAAAACTCCCAATTTATCCATTTTTAGGGATTAAAAGACTCCTTTTGACAGTATATTGACAAACCCTTGTTTATAGGGTGAAAAACTCAAAAAACAATCAGGGT
The DNA here is from genome assembly GCA_007258455.2 of Sequoia sempervirens. Lineage (NCBI taxonomy): Eukaryota > Viridiplantae > Streptophyta > Pinopsida > Cupressales > Cupressaceae > Sequoia > Sequoia sempervirens. The sequence continues at coordinate 8,193 of VDFB02172967.1, read as the reverse complement.
TTCCTATATAGGCTACATGAAAACCTCAAAACCTCTAGAAAACCATTGGAACATGTGAAAATACATCTAAAAAGGCATTTGGAAACATCTTCTAACCCATGCACTTGTTCTTTCTCCACTGTCATGCTGGAAACTGTTCATTTTGACTGGAAAACTCAGAATTTCCTATGTAGCAGCAGCTCCTTCAAGGTATTCTTTCTTTTTCCTCCACTCACAAACATCAAAAAACAACAAATAACCTATCCCTAACCTATTCCACCAATCTACCTAACCTACATTGGTGGAGTAGTGTGGAAATTCCTTATAAGACTCTCAAAACTCAATGCACAGGATTTCAGACCGAGCCATAAGAAGAATGCTCAAAGAAACATTAAATTTATTGGATTCCTTCCCAAATGGATGCAAACAAATGTTGATTCCCCAACCTACTGGAAACAATCTAAATTTGAACCCTAAACTCTTGCACAGTCCATACAAGTTAAGAAACAACTGAAAAACACAGAAAATAAGCTAAAACAGGGAACTCTTTGTTAATTTAATTCTTCTAGAATACAATGATCTCTTTGCTCAACCTTTAAAATGCTTTTAAAGAAGTTTCCAACCATCAACTACCTCTTCATCTTCCTTGAACTACCTATGACTCATCCTCTTCCTTGATTTTCTTGATTTTCTTGTTTTGTCTCTTCATATTCCTTCTTTTTCTCTCTTTTACATATTTAGCATTTTGACAATATTACACTTTGTGCTTTTCCATGCCTTGATTACAATTAATTTTGACATTACATGGACTTAAATACATTTTTGACAACTTAGCCTTTTGAAGGCATTACATGACCTAGGTGCTCTTGCACCACAAGCTATGGTCTCATGGTTTTTTTTTCACATCAACATGATTTGATTCATGTGAAAATCAACGTGAACCAGTTTTGTATTATGGAGCTATATTAAGCTGTCACTTTGAAAACCAATGTAACAATGATACAAAATAATGTTTGAGACTACAAGAAGGCATCAAAATGGCTAGTGTACTAAACAAATTCTTATGATTTATGAATAATGTTTATAACTCTACTCAGTTGGCTTCTTTTTTGAAAATCATAAAAAATGAACCCTAGCATCAATAGACTCTATATATCAAGCTACCACAATTCAAGTTACATCAGACCCATATCACCGAGACACAGCCTGAACAATAGGAAGAATGGCCTATTTCAACGTACTACACTCAAACCCTTAAGGGTTTGATCCGGTTGAACGTAGCTCAAAGCGATTCCGCGTGTTTGGGTGCGAAAGAGGACCATGGCTAGCATAAAAATGCCTACTTGAATGCGTAGGAATAGTCCGTTTGGTCACACAAGTTGCAGAACAAAAATTGCACCACCTTGCGACTTTCCACTGCTTGCATTTGACACTTTTTCCATCAACTGAAAACTGGACACCACGGGAAAACCACTCTAAGATAATGAAAACTGAGAGAGGTTATTATAGAGGGGCCCAATATAATTCCATAGGATCATATGAGAATTTTCTACGTGTCACGGTGTCTGAGTAACCTCATGTTGAAGTTTGCAGCTATTTTGCCCTTTGGACCCGCCGGGGATGCGACCCTAGTTGAGCGGCCGCTGCGATTCACGTGTTTGGGTGCAAAGAGACTTATGCAAATTCTTGCAGTTCAGGGCCGAGGGACAGTTTGGAGTGCCGCGGGGCAAAATAAGGACCCGCGGCAGGCTCCAGAACGCTGCCATCAGCGAAAACAGGCAGCTGAAAAAGACGCCACTCCGGGGTCAGCGAACAGGGATTGAACGGGGAAGCCATCAGGGTTGAGTCATCGGTCGCCACGATAACCATCAGGACGCCAGCACCGGAACCGAATCGGGCAGAATGGGCGGACCGGCGGATCTGCCAGATCAGAAATTCAGGTTGATGGGACGTATGACTGGTCACGGACGCTGCAAAGGCGAAAAGATACCGCTTCCGCCAAACCGGCACCGCATCAGCGAAAACCCGTTCCGGATGGACTGTGTAGAGGGGCCCAACATGATCTCATAGGATCAAATGAGAAGTTTCTAAGCATCCGCGATTGTCACGAGTAACCTCATCTTTGAAGTTTTCAACCATTTTGCCTTTTGACCTAAAGGGGATCAATCCAGGTTGAGCGTAGCTTCGAGTGATTCAGCGTGTTTATAGGGTGTGAAAAAGGACCATTCCTAGCATAAACATGCCTATTGAGGCGATGTTAAGGAATAGTCCGTTTGGTCACATGGTGTAGAACAAGTTGCACCACTTTGCAACTTTCCCTTTGCTTCCATTTGACACTTTTTCCATCAACTGAAAACTGGACGCTACAAAAAAACAACTCTGAGATAATGAAAAATGAGATTGGTTATTGTAGAGGGGCCCAACATGATCTCATAGGATCAAACAAGAATTTTATAAGTCTCACGGCGTTCGAGGAACCTCATGCTGAAGTTTGCAGTCATTTTGCCCTTTGGACCCTTAAGGGATCGATCTGGTTGAATGTAGCTCAGAGCGATTCCACATGTTTTGGTGTGAAAGAGGACCATGTCTAGTGTAAACATGCCTATTTAGACGTGTTGGAATAGTCCATTTGGTCACATGAGTTGCAGAACGAAAATTGCACCACTTTGCAACTTTTCACTATTTCCATTTGACACGTTTTCCATCAACTAAAAACTGGACACTACAGGAAAACCACTTCGAGATAATGAAAACCGAGAGAGGTTATTGTAGAGAGGACCAACACAATCCCATAGGATCAGGCGAGAAGTTTCTAAACATCACGGTGTCTGAGTAAACTCATGCTAAAGTTTGCAGCCATTTTGCCCTTTGGACCCTTAAGGGATCGATCCGGTTGAACATAGCTTAGAGCGATTCCGCGTGTTTGGGTGTGAAACAGGACCATTCCTAGCATAAATATTCCTATTTAGACACATTGGAACAGTCTGTTTGGTCACACAAGTTGTAAAACGAAAGTTGCCCCACTTTGCAACTTTCCACTACTTCCATTTGACATTTTTTCCATCAACTAAAAAATGGACACTATGAAAAAACCACTCTAAGATAACAAGAACCAAGAGAGCTTATTGTAGAGGGGCTCAACGCGATCCCATAGGATCAGACGATAATTTTCTAAACATCACGGTGTCTGAGTAACCTCATGTTGAAGTTTGCAGCCATTTTTCCCTTTAGTCCCTTAAGGGATCGATCTGATTAAACGTAGCTCGGAGTGATTCCACATGTTTGGGTGTGAAAGAGGACCATTCCTAGCGTAAACATTCCTATTCAAACATGTTGGAACAGTCCATTTGGTCAAACGAGTTGGAGAACGAAAGTTGCATGACTTTGCAACTTTTCACAAGGCAAAAAGACACCTAACCTTCAAATCTTGCTTCCAAATTTTTACCAGACCTTGGTACACTTTATTCATCTTTATTTTGACATGAACAAAGTTGAAACACCTTCTTACAACACTGTTTAATCAGATTTAACAATTACTTGCACTAGAAGACCAAATTTGCTTGTAAATGCTAAAACACTAAATTGGGTGTAACATGCAAACCACAATGAATCTTCACAGGATAAATACATTTTAGGGTACCCATTTTTTTCATTAAAAACATATATCATTTTTAGATACACTTATTTTGGAACACATGCATGTTGTCCCAATTTCTTTGCTTCTAAAGAACCTCAAATAGGCCATTTTAACAAAGAAAGTAGTCTTTAATCACCACCAAAATACCAACAAACCTCAAACAGTCTTTTTCCATGTGTAAAAACTCTCAAATAAACAAGTTTCAAGATGGAAAATTCCCAACAATACACAAAATCTGTAAACCCTTGATTATAGGGTGAAAATCACAAAAATCAGTGAGGGTTTCAAGTATTTCACTCTAAGAAACCTCAAACACTCCGACCAACACTTGTATCATGCCTTGGGTAAGTGCACCAAGATGGTTCCCAAAAAGGGGGCTTAAGTGGCCACTTTTTTTCTGAAATCAGGAAATACTGATCTTGGACGTGAAATTGAGGATAGTTACACTCAAAATTTTGAGATGGAACAAATACAAGGATCGAAGTGCTCTAAGTCTACTTTCTAAACTACTAATTTATTTTGAAAATGGTTGAGATTAAGGGGTTCAAAAGAGGGATGTATAGAAATTGGTGTTGTTTTTGTCAGAAAAACATAACATAGCAACTCTTGTATGACCTGAGCACGGTGAACTTTTTTGTAGTATTTTTAAAATCACTATGGTCAGAAGTTAGATAATAGCATCTAGTTGGTGTACAATTTTTTTGATAATTTTTTAATGAATATTTGATTTTTTACTAATTTTCTAAGTGGGCACTTCCTGAAAAATAGAATTTTGGCCGTGCTCCCCTTACAAATTTTTGAAACTAATTGATGTTTTTTTTCTTTTTTTAAAAAAAATTGGTAGAATGGAGTCTAGTTTCTAAAAATGTAATTTATTTGAAATTTTGATGAACGGTTAATTTATAACAAAAAAAACACTAAACACCTCTTTTTGGAAAAAAACAAACATACAAACAAAATAAATTATGGATGAAAGGCTTAACATTGTCGAAAAGTGAAAAAAATTACACCATTGGATAGCTAAGAGAGAACCTAACATTACCCATGTTTTCGATTTTGTCAATATTTAACTAGATGCAATCTTGATGGTGAGCACAGACCCGATTATGTGAAAAATTATAGAATTTGCAAAAACACATCTCTAGCCTGGTTGGGAATGCCCTCCAAGCCTTTGGGTTGGCATTCCAAGGCAAATAATTTCACTTTTTTCTTTCTTTTTAATGTGAAATAACGCGTGCATGTTATAATGCACTCGTGTTATAACACGAGTGCATTTTTTTTTTTTAAATCATAAGTGGCCAGAAAATTGGTACCCAACTTCATGCACCTGCCCCCTTATTATGTCTAAAAATTCTTTTAGAATCATTTCCCTAAACATGCATTCATTATTTTTTCCATACCTTGCATAAAACCTCCATTTTTGTATGAAAAACTCATATTTTGGCTCTGTAGCAGCAACTCCACCTTTGCATTCTTGACTTCCCTGCACAAAATGACTCAACCAAAATAACAAACTAATGTAGACAAGGATTGACATCTTTCAACAAACACATTTAGATTAGTCCCAAGTAATTTGCAAAACCCCAAGTATCTATCTTGACAATTATCTCCTTTCAACTAGGTCTACTCTAGTAGCCATACAAACCATGTTTTTGGGCTTTATCACTTTAGCTTTCCAAATGAATTCTCAAATAAATAAATTTTTTTGAAGGCATATCAATTGATGCAGAGTAGGGTGGACGAATACAAATTCAGACTTAAGAACCAAGAAATCAACTCAGGTTCATATATCTAATCCAGCTTCCATAAGGTCAGCACTATAGTCTTCCAATTCACCACTGAACAACTAAAAGACCAATTCTTTAAAGAGAATTGTAAAAAAATCCATTGATCATCCAAATAACATTCATGCTTCATCGAGAAGACAAATCCAAGCTTCCACCTAAGATTCATCTGCCAAAGCTTAAAGAAACATCAAGGTATCATGCTCAAGGGCTACAAGAACTAGCCCAATTTTACAAAAAAAACCACCTTTAAAATTCTTGTCATAACAAGATCTCCTAGAAAGTCACAAATTATGCTTCAAAACCACAAATTTTCTGGTCAAATACTCTGTACAAGTTTGCTAACCTGCTGCTCCAACAAACCCTCATTTTACCTCCTAAAATCTAGGGTTTCTCAAGATCTTCACTCAAGCAGCCACAATTCACAAAAACATAACATAAAACATGTTACCCTAGGTCTGCTCAAACCTTCCAACCCTTCCTAAACTCAATCCCAACACAAATCCATGAAAAGACAACTTGAAACTAGCATTTTCACATAGAAACTTAACATTTTCTACCTAGGCATCGTAAGAATTCGGACTTAAAGACTCCCCCTCGCCAAGAAACTTCATTCCACACCTAATATACATGCATGGAAGTCTTCCCACCAAGTCACATGGCTTTAAAGTAGGTGGGAAGACAAAAATTACATTTTTTTAATCACAAAACAGTGATAAATCTGTTACAGAGGCTGCTACAGAAAAATCAGTATTTCTCCCTCCAAAATGAATATTGGAAGCCCTAAATGGAAGAAAATGGAATCTAATTCACAATAATACATGAAAACATGAATGAGAAAGCCTTCTAAGAATGTACAGGTCCGTACAGGTGAAGGAAACTCTGAAAATACAGTAAAATCAGGAAATAAAATGAAAAATCAGAAATAAAGCGTTGAAAACTCTGAATCAAACATTAACCAAACTTTCTATATTAAATAATTAGCCTTGAATGGACTTAAAATAGCAATTACAATGTCTCTTGATCTTCCCCAATGCATATGCTTGCCTTTTGAACTTCTATCTTTTTGTCTTCCACTAAAATTGCTAATTTTGGCTTTTGGCAGTTTTTGCAATTTTTCAATATTTCTTATGCAAATCTTTAAAGAGTCCTTCCTAAGACTCACATTACATGATAAATGGTATGTAAAGCCCTTATTTCACACAAATAAGCCTAAAACACTTAAATTACAAGGTTCACCACATGAATCCCCTTATTGATCAACTTCTTTACATCATGACTCAATTGACCTAATACATACAAAAATGGTATTGAATCATTATTAAATGAAATAGAATGACCTCAAACCATATAACAACACCCTAAATGATCAAATGACCAAATAATAGAAACCACAAGGGTTCAAGTGTTGAAAAGATGGAGTTGGTGCTCCTACATTCAAAAGTATGATTGCCAACAACATACAACGTTTGCAAGGCCTTTTTGAAGGCATATCAACCTCCTCAACTGACTACAACCACTTTTCAACTTTTTTACAAGTGTGACCCTTCAACTTCTAAGTATTTGCAAAATGACAACTTTTGGTTTGACAACATTACATTGTTATGTGCAACTTTTGACATATTGATGTAAATGACTCCATACCTAAACTAGTGACCTTATGATGGCCTCATTACATAATCTTGACCCTTACATTATGAATTTACATACATTTTCACATTTAGGCCATTCAAGGCTTCATTACACCAAATTGACAACATGCTAGCATGACATTGCAACCTCATATCCTACCAACCTAGATTGACTTAAAACATTTCCTAATGGTCCTTGTGACCTTATTACAACATTCTTCATGGACTACAAATCAAAATTTACCACTTGACCACCTTGTGGTCCTGATTGTCCTTGGTGCTCCTGCACCATAAACACCCTACTATAACCCTACTCCACTGATCTACAAGCCTAATTCAGTGGAGTATGCTTTATTTCTTTACTTGACTCTCAAAACCTCAAATTGAAGGTTCCAAATTGAATTTCAGAAAATGTGCTCTAACAGTGGAAAAACTCAATGGATGTTCTTCTAGATGGACTCAAAAGAAACCTAATTCTTTGTATTATCTTAATCGACAAAGGACAAGGCCTAAATCTACTGTACAGGCAGTACAAAGCTAACAAAACTGAAAGAAAACATAGAAATTTATGAATAGGGAACTTTTATTGCAAGATTTCGTTCAAATCAGAATTGAGATTTGTCAAGATCATCAAAATAAGGATGTTGCATTGCTTTTTTGGCTGAGACTCTCTTTGATGGCTCAAAAAGCAACATTTTCTGCAAGGAGGGACCAATCAATTTTTACTAGTTTAGTTATAGATACATAAAAGGAAAAGAATAAAAGACATAAGCTCATCCAAAGATAGATGGAGGAGCACTTACAGGATAGGCATGGCGGATCTCTCAACTTAGTCAGGTCTTGGTCATACATCTTCACTGGGAGTTCCAAGATACCTATTGCACACAACACCTCTCATGAATAGAATTTCTTGAAATTCGAGATGCTCTTATAATGTCTATGTCATAGGTGGTCATGATAAGGTTAAATTCAATTGAATAACTTGAAATTGCCTCACCAAACTTCACACGCACTTTTGTAATGGCTTAAAATCATAATTGAGATTTGTCAAGATCGTCAAAATAAGGATGTTGCATTGCTTTAATGCTTGAGATTCTCTTGGATGGCTCATAAATTTTCATTTTATGCAAGGGGAAACCAATCAATGTTTTCCTAGTTACAT
>VDFB02172966.1:0-27946 GCA_007258455.2 Sequoia sempervirens | reverse complement strand
GACATGGGTTTTGTCCAGAAAATGATTCTAAGACAACCCACAACATTAGAATTGTGAAAACACGTCGTTTAGCTTGACATGCAAAGATTCTTCAGTCGAGAATAGTAGGGGTTCTAGAGCTTCGCGGGGCAATTTTTCTTGAGAAAATCTGGAACATGGGTTTTGTGCACAATGGAATTCTGAACAAACCCAGATGATGCGATTTTCAAAAAGATGTGATTTTATCCCACATGCAAAGAAATTTCTGAGCTTCGTATCGGCGCCATGCATTTTCTCAAAAAATCTGCCACTTGCCTGTCACGATGGTGAAAATATGCTAACCCGTGATGGCCTGCGATTCCTTAATATATGTTGAATCTCTTTGATACGCTAAGAAAGTACTTAAGATGAGAAATAGAAGAAATAAGACAGAAGATAGAAAGTTTTGCTTGTTCTGCTTCTGAAGAATTCGCCAATCTCTTTTTGGAACTTGATGAAACCTGCATGCAAAGTGAAAATAAAGTCTTGAATCTTCTTCCTCTGAACAATCTGAATTCGTTGCTACGAAGAACGCTGAATTCTGACACCTGTAGCACCTTTAGCTTGCTGCTCGCTCAAGAAGAATGTAGACTTCGAAGTTTGAAATGAAGAAATAATGGACGCCAAGGCTGAAATAAATAGGCTTTCATTATTGAAATTCGCATAAAGCACTAAAGCTTGAAAAATGGCGCTTGGCTTCTAATTGGACCTCATTTTAGTTAACTGAAACTAAAATGTGCTAAATAAAGCACCATGCTTTAGGGTTTTCCCTTTTCAATCTTCAGTTAACAACTTCATGCGACTTTAGCTTCAGTTAGCAATCCATATTAAGTTCGCCATCCTTCACATTTGCTTTAGATTCACAAATTAGAACTAAGGCGTCCCTTTTGATAACTAAAGTTAGCAATCTTGATTGAGAAATTCGCCATATATCATGCAATAAACATTCCAAACATAGCGACCCTTTCAAGACTTCAGTTGGCCTTCAATGAATGCGCCAACTTCACACTTATGCTTCAATTCAATTCTAAAAATAACAACCCTTTTGGAACTTAAGTTGTCATTCTTTGTAAAGGGCGTAGCTTCACAAAACTATGCTTCATCATTCTAAATATCTAAATATGGCGACCCTTTTGAAAACTGAAGTTAACATTCAAATGCGCCATACTTCACTAATTTATGCTTCATCAATAAAATCTAAATATGGCGACCCTTTTGATAAGTTCAGTTAACACTCAATGAAGCGCCATCTTCACTAAAAACTGCACAATTGCAACCAAATTCGCCATGCATGTGAACTTCAGTTGACATTCACTGATAATCTTCAGTTAAGTGAACATGCAATCAAGTTAACTCAACATGCAAGATAGTTAACTGAACATGCAAACTAGTTAACTCGACATGCAAACTGAAAGATCACTCAACATGCCAATATATGAACTGAAGATGACAACCCAGAAAATGTTTAGTCTAATTGCAGTCAGAACTCCAGTTAAGGCATCCATTCAACTCTCTTTCGAAAATCCAACTTTGAACTCTTAAGGCGAATTCCAGACTTAAGCCAAATTTCATGAAAATTTAAGCTAAAACTTCTGCCGGAACCTCTGTTCATCCTCTGACACTGATTGACTGATTCTCCATTGGCCGGGCCGCAATGTGCACGCAGAGTTAAGTGAAGAACTAATCAAAAGATATCTTGAGACTGGAAACCATAAAACTGACATCTGAAGGCTCAAAAATCCAAGCGCCTTTTTCAAAAGCTGCGCTTTTCCTCAGACTTAGTCAAATTTTGACTTCCGCATCTCGTACGAAGGGAAAGATAAATCCTTCATAACTTCTGATTTACCAACTTTCGTGGATCGATCTCAGTTCATCAAGAGTCAATTTCATTCTCGCGATAATAGCCGCGAAAGGCATACTCTTTAAAAACATCATTTGAGGGGTGAAAATCAAGGGCGCCTTTTTGAAAAGTTGCTCTTTTCTATCCTTTTAATTTTAGCCATTTCCGAAATGACTAAAATACTATAAAACTCCTAATCGCGAAGTCACTGAAGCCATCTTCGATCCACTTAAGACAGCAACGTAAAGCCTAACGTATCACGCATATTATTGAATATCCTCAAATCAATGTAAAGAAAGCATTAAAGGCTTGAAAAAGCTTAGGCTGTACCGTGCTCTTTGCTTTTCTTTTCCGATATTCTCGACTAAGATTTAACCCCATGTTTGACCTCTGGCTCAGGCAGTCCAGCAACTCAGATTCACCCACTGACGGATGCATTGCGAAGCCCGAATGACTGTGAGACAAACATCTCGGGTGGCATTTAGTCAAAAAACTTCATTTGACACTTCAAAAAGATGGGTGCCTTTTTTCAAAGTTTTTCCCAGCATAGCTACTCCTCGCCTTGTTTTGGCGCCATATTCCATAACTTGAGAAAACAGTCCATTTGATGTGCCTCGAGAAGCTCAACGCTGGTTAACGCGGATGCCGCATACCGCCCCGGCCGGAGGCGGACAAACCCTAAAAATAGGATCTGGACCCCTAAAAGATAGGGCGCCCATTTGAGAATGTGCACCCTTCTCCAGAGAGAAAATTTTGATGTTTTTCCTTCAAATTTTCATTTTCCTTAAATCTCTTCAGTAACAGACTGACATGACACTGACACCAACTCCATATTTAAAAAGCCCAAAAACGACCTTCTGATATCACTTCAACAAGGTAAAAACTCAATTAAGCAAAATGCCTTAGTGAAGCAAAAATTTTGGTTTTGGGTACAACAACTTCGAAGCTTGTGATGAAGAAATAATGGACGCCAATGCTTGAATAAATAGATTTTCATCTTTGAAATTCGCACAAATTCATTAAACCTTGAAAAATGCGCTTGGCTTATGATTGGACCCCAATTTTAGTTAACTGAAACTAAAATAAGCTAAATAAAGCATCATGCTTTAGGGCGCCTTACCAAGACTTCAGTTGCAAATTTATTTAAAGCACCATGCGAATTTGACTACAATTGACAATCCTTGTTGAATTCGCCATACTTCAAAATTCATTAAATTCACAATTAAGAATTAAAGCGTCCCTTTCAAAACTGAAGTTGACAATAAGAATTCACCATACTTCACAAGTCTTCACAATTTCAACCAATTGCGCCATGCATGCAAACTCAAGTTGATTTTCAAGCATAATCTTTAGTTAAGTGAACATGCAAACAAGTTAACTCAACATGCAAAGTTGTTAATTGGACATGCAAACTAGTTAACTCGACATGCGAACTGAAAGATCACTCAACATGCCAATATATGAACTGGAGATGACAACCCAGAAATCGTTTAGTCTAATTGAAGTCAAAACTCAAGTTAAGGCGCACCAGTCAACTTCTTTCGAAAAAATCAACTTTGACCTCTTTATGCGAATTCCAGACTTAGCCAATTTCTGAAAATTTAGGACTTAAACCTTTCGAGAGACCTCTCGCTTCATCCTTCCTAATTTAGCCGACCGGGACTCCATCGATTATCAACATGTGTGCATCGCAGAGCGTGACAAAACCGGATCAAAAGGTACCTTTGAGGATCTAACACTATAAACTAACATTTGAAGGCTCAAAAATCCAAGCGCCTTTTCAAAAGCCAGTTCTTTTCTAATTTCAGCCATATTTTGATATTCCATCCTGCATTTAAGGAAAACAAAATCCTTCATAACCTCTGATTTATCAACTTTCAGGACTGGATCTTAGGTTCACTGCGGAGCTGACTTCATTCTGCATAACAGCTGCAAAGGCACATTTCTCCAGAAAACATCATCTGAGGGGCAAAAAACTAGGGCGCCTTTTTGAAAAGTTGCTCTTTTTCTTCCAGAGATAGCCATTTCTGGAACTGACCAAAATAACATTAAAACTCCGACTGCAAGCTGCTGAGTCATCTTCTGATCTGACGGAGACAGGCAACGGAAAGCTGAATGTAACACGAACAAATTGAATATCTGAGATCAAAAAGGAAGGCATTAAAGGCTTGAAAAGCTCAGGCGCCTTTCTGAAAAAGTGCTCTTTTGCTTTTTTCCTTTGATATTTTGACCAAGATTTGACCCCATGTTTGACCTCCGGCTCAGGCACTTCTGCAACTCAAATTCACCCATTGACAGATGCGTCGCGAAGCTTGAACAAATGTGAGATAAACATCTTAGGTGGCATTTAGTCAAAAACCTTCATTTGACACCTCAAAAAGATGGGCGCCTTTCTCAAAAGTTGCTCTTTTTCCCAGTGTTAGCCAATTCTGTCGTTCCTCTCGTTTTGCGCTATATCTTCCGTAACTTGCACGAAACAGGTCCGTTTGACAGGCTTGATAGCCTGTTGCGAAGCTGACATGATGCTGGACAAATGTCTGCTGGAGGTGACAAACCCTAAAAACAGGATCTGAGCCTCTAAAAGATAGGGCGCCCTTTTGAAAATGTGCTCCCCTCTCCAGAGATAGAAAAATTTGATGATTTTCCTTCAGATTTTCACTTTTCTTAAATTTCTTCAGTAACAGACTGACATGACACTAACACCAACTCCATATTTAAAAACCCCAAAAATGACTTTCTGACATCGCTTTAACAAGATTAAGACTCAATTAAGCAAAATGCCTTAGTGAAGCAAAAAAAATTTGGTTTGGGTACAATAGAAAACACACCACTGCGAAGCTCTCTGAAAACCTAGAAAGAATCCGCCATTCAATCATCAATTCACGAGCAATAGCAACCTCCAAAACACGAAACCCTAATTTCACCTTCCGAGTAGCCTACGGGTCTCCGGAATAGGCCAACGGTCAACTGAAAAGATCGTGCTCGAGAAGGGGACATTACAATATACCCTGGGAAAACCCTCCAACTTGAGGGAGAAAAACCCAACAACAATATATCTCTTATATATTGAATAATAAACAATGAGACTCTTTACAATATGGCCAATTACAATGCCAAATAACAGCACCAATTTGATGCGATCTCTTGAAGACAATATCACTCTTCTTGATGACAATATATCGGCCTTCTTGATAACCTTCGATCTGCTCTTAGAGAAAATCGCACTTGCATAAACTTGAACTTATGAATGGATGATGAATATGAATGTTTAAGAACAAGGAGCAACTCGAATATATACACGAGGGAGAGAGAGATCGTGTCCTTTCAAGATAACATGTCGGTCTTCTTCATGAACCGATGTGACTCCAAGAGGGTGGCGGAAGAGATGAAGTCAGCCTCAACAAATTATTTAACAATAATTAAATATTCTCTTGTTTTCAAGTGAAGCGCCTCTTCACATTAAATATTGGCTCCAATAAATTAAATAGCGGATAAGGCTATATTGAATTTATTGCTTCAAGACGTGGCTGGAAGTGATGATTGACGCTGTCAACATCAACATATATAATGATTTCCAATACATCAAAGTTTCTAACTACTGACTGAAATAAAGATGAAGATGAAATGCAAGATTTGTTTAGATTTTTCCTGGACTTATGGATGACTGAAAATGAAAGAATAATCATTTACAGCTATTGGACATTATGTCAAACAATTGACAGGCAACCTCCAAACTGCTTGAATTGCAATAAGAAACTGATTACAGTATTGCCTAAGATAATGCAACTAATTGCTCTTCCCAAAACTGTCAACTTATTTTACAATATTGTCAAATTATATTTTCCATATGATATGCAGCTACAGACTTCAAGGACAACAATATCTTATAATGAGCAATACACTTTACAACTTCTGTAATTAACAACGATCCAAGACAATGCAATTTCAGTTCTAAATACAATGAATTTAAAGAACCTGGATAGGCTGAAATTATAGAGATTTTGGCCACGATTTGTCTTCTGCAATCGACTTGTCCAGATATCACCAAAAATCGTTCTATCCTCCAAACTTCAGCGCTTCATTCCTCGGACAACACGTCCTTCTGTGAAGTCTCTTGCCAGACAGAAATACCACTCCCAAATGCCACATTTCAGTCTCAGTGATTGACTCCACTCGAATTTGTCTTGTTTCCTTATACGATTAGCTTCTTAACTCGTGCACAACTCCTTAGAGAAAGACTCAATTCTCATATGGTGACAAAACCACATCTTGCCTTATCCGTCCTCTTATTGGAGACTTGTCGACTTACTGGGATATATATTCAACTCATATATGCAATGGTCTTCATGTAATGGCCACGACTTATTATTTCCAAGCTAGCACCTCTCGAAACCTCTTCCTTTTGTCTTTTCCTGGATAAATATAATAATTCTTGTCTTATTCGCCACTACTATAAGCACCAGATAATTGTCTACCTCATTCGCACTTTGCTTTTGCTTGAAATATTGAATGCTCTAGCTAGGACAAGAGTTGTCTTTTCGTGACGTCTTGACTATCTCCTGTGATAGTTGGAATGTAGAACTTTGTTGGCTAGCTTACACAATTTAAATAATTCCCCTGTGCGTCTTTATCATTTGGACTCTTCTTTACTTTGTCCTTACTGACACCTCAATTTGTCTTATCTGCAGATAGATAAATAAAAAGCTTAGAACTAGGTACGATTTTTCTAATATACTTGAAATGTTCTCTCAAAACTCTAAAAATCGAATTGTCTCCAATATATTTAGAATCAAACTCCTTTGATACTGCAAATAATTTCCTCAAACAAATGAAGCTTCAACACAAATCGATTTCTTCTTATTTGACAAATTTGGTCCTTAGACCATTAAATTTGTAAATAATCGAATCAGCAAACTGAAACCTCCTTTCGAGTGAAGATACAACAATACATCAGTTGTTGCTCTCCAACAAAACTCTGATTGCAACAATAAACCAGTTGCTGCAACACCTTCCTCAAATGAAATATCAAATGCAACAATAAACTAGCTACTGCAAATGCTCAATGTAGAAATAAACCAGCTATTGCATCAATCCAGAACTCCTGTCGGTAGGGCAATAATACATCAGCTATTGCACTTGTCAGATTCTCCAATGAAACACTTGTAGAATCCCTGGATGGATTCTTCAACAATTCTAGTTAGGGTTGATCTTTCACAACCGAACTTAGTACTCTAGAGTCTTCAAACCCTCAAGCAAGCAAAGCATTGAAACTTTCTTACCAAACTGGTAATGAGAAATGAAATCCAAATCAAGCATGCCCAAATGCTAAGCCAACAACTCCCTATATAGATTTCTCATTGACTTTTCAAGAAACTTCTAGAAATAATATTATTTTATTCCCTTAAGTGACTTTTATAATTTATTATTTTATTTTAAGTCACTTTACTAAATTAATTAATATTGAAATAACTTTATAAATAATTAATTTAATACTTACTCCCTTATTTCTCCTGTTTAGCCTTCGGGAATAAATAAAGGCTAACGCTCATCAAGGTGGCCATTGAAAAGGGGACATGACATCCTTCCTATCATTTATCCATTTATCATTGATATTGCCATTGTGGAAGTGGAAACATTAACACGGGGTTTGACTAAGACAAGCCCCTAAATGGCACAAAATTTCTTCTCTTTGTGAATGTGCAGGTTTAGTATGATTTCGGGAATCCTCCCCTTCTTCCTCGTTGTTGGGAAATTCTTCCTCATTATTTAGAACTTCTTGTTCAAGGTTTCCTATTCTTGCTCTAGTGTCATCCATGGCAACAAGTAAACAGTCCAATTTAGTTTCGGCGTTCTCAGTGCCTTGACCTACTTCTTGACTTTCCTCGAGATTAGTTCTTGTCCTAACCATCTTTTAGACAGACTGGTTATACCTAGATGTTTTCATTTTGATTAGATTTATGAAGGTTTGCTCAATGTTAACAACATTCAAAAGATCTATCAATCACATAAGAAATTCTATTTAAAGAACTTATTCACAAGTTTTTCCAAAAGCATAATTTTCATTTATATTCAAAAAGGATTTTTCAATTTCCTTGAGTTTACATAGAATGACTATTAAGATAGTCTAAGGGAGAATATCCCTCGAATTCACTTTCTGATACATAGCTACGTGGGGTATAACCCTCAAATTTTTGCTCATATCTATCTTCGAAAGAATAATAACCCTCAGATTTGTCCTCAGACACATAGTTTCAAGGTACATAACCCTTTGATTCGCCACTTGTGGCTATTACAATAACTTCCGCTGAGGGAAGAACTCGAGGATCCCTAAATAGCATGACTGGACTAACGCTACTTTTCGAGGGCATATCCTTGGAGAGAGTCCAACTTTGCTGGAGAGACATGAGGTAAGTAGTTGAAGTTGGCATCATCTTTCATCCTTCTCTTCTCTTGACTATTTCGCAAAAGGGCAGGACTGAATGTCTCAATATCACTTAGCCAAATGGCGTTGTCATAATTAGTTCCCTCAATGGTACGAACAAGGGCTTCTCTTTCCTTCTTGGCCCGTAGGTAGCATTCATTTCTGATCATTGCCTTTCTTGTAGTCATCCTGAGACGCACCATCCTCACACAAGAATTTTTAAACATTAGATTCACATAATGTTGGATTGGAAACATAGCGAGCACATAGGTTCTAGAGCTGAACCTGGTAGCTCTGATACCACGTGTAATATGCCCATTGTTTTACTCAGTAATTTTTCTATGTTTTACCCACAAGTTTTATGCATCTATCAACAAGAGCACTAAAATTTTCTTTTCTTTTCAATTATAAATGCACCATTTGAAACATAACCTTTCCAAACTT
Organism: Sequoia sempervirens; assembly: GCA_007258455.2. Classification (NCBI taxonomy): domain Eukaryota; kingdom Viridiplantae; phylum Streptophyta; class Pinopsida; order Cupressales; family Cupressaceae; genus Sequoia; species Sequoia sempervirens. The sequence continues at coordinate 19,223 of VDFB02172966.1, read as the reverse complement.
TTCTATTGCATATACAAGAATCTTTTTAATAATATAAGCATGATTTCACTTTACGTAAATATATTCAAGATAACATTTCACTTTTACAATTTCCATATAGATGGACACATGAAAACATACATAGCTTCAAAAAGCTTACATGAACTAGAAATACAAATGTTCGAGAATGTCCTTCTCCCAAATCTTGGCCGCTAACTGCATGAGGAGAAGCATCACTCAAACGCTTTTCTGCCAATCATGGACTAACTGTGGTACCCCGCACATCTACCAAACTTGGTAAGATGGCCCTCCCTTCAATGAAGAGATTGGTTTGGTAACCTCATCCTTCAAATAGCCTTTCTTGAGCATAGTGATGTGTCCTACATATCTAGAGTTTACCATAAAGTCAACCTCTATTTCTATGATATTTTCAGCCTAGTATGTACTTGGATCACAGTAAATTTATAGTGTAGACAGTGGCTACCTACACTACTTTGGCCAAAGATTCAACACCCAGTACTTTGAGTGAGGGCCATCTATAGTCATCACTACAATTGCTTGATTTGTATTTTGACCATTAGTATTCTATTCTATTCTATTCTAGGTTATTCCCTTTCTCGTGGATTATCCTAACCCCAGGAACAACCTTCCCTTTGACTCACATTAACTGACATAGCAATCAAGTATCACAAACAGCTCTATCTTATGCTATGCACTTAGAGTATTACTATACTTCATATAGTATCAACATTCTACGTATTGTATGAATAGTATTTATATTCATATAATGATACAATCAATGAATACATATCTATAAGTATATATATCAAAAGTAAGGTATCACAACACAAGAAACAACCAAGTGATATCCAAGCATATCCAAGCAATTCACACAAGTAAAAGACAATCTTTCAACATGACAATAAAATAAACAATCTTTCCAACATAATAATAAAGAGGTAGAAATCAGCATGCATGTTTAAAGCTTCCAACTGAATAATCTTCTCCTCAAGTTCGCTTGCAACTTCCACTACGAACTACCCAAATATCTCTACTAGCTTCACTCTAAATCTCTCAACAAAACCAATATAAAACAACAAAACAACGCTCAACCTCACAACTCTTCAACTCACTTTGCACTAATTTGCAGCAGAATAACACTAAGAAATCAGATTGACAAGTGATGCATTTGGTAGAATGAGCACCTCTATTTATACTAATTTGTTAGCAACCAAAGGCTAAAAAAAAGTAAATATTTCTGCCACCTACGCAACGACTCACTCACAGGTTTGCAACACATCAAAGTCCTCACCATTTAAATGGCTGAGTTGACTTGAGATATGGTACAACGAGCTTAAAACAAGTTTCTTAATTTGAATTCCTTTACAAAATGCTGCCAAGTTTGCACTTGACTGAGTCTCTATTCTATTTTCAGGTTTAGGCGAATTTGAAGACTCCTTAAGCATCCCAAACTCTTGTTTATATGGCGCCACCTTCAAGTGTTGGCGCCCATGATAATAGCGCGGGCTTTGACTGCTTCTAAAGGCATTTAAAACAGTTTATACTTCCCTTCTAATGCTTACACAACAGTGTTTATTTCATACGTGCTTTCTTTATTGGTTTTGACTTGGTCTTACATTCTTTATGCGCTGGTTGGCATTCCACTAAAGGCTGCGCTATCTATGTTATATGCGCTTTATTCTTTTCTAGCGCTTCATTTAAAATCAGCGCTATACTATGTGCTTTGAGATTAACACAATAACTATCATTTATATATATATATATGTACACACATATACGGAATATTATTTCAATATCTTTATAAAAACACTCATACTCACAATTCCGTCGATCGACATATATACATGGAATATATATACATATGTCACTTTAGTCCAATTGGTATTCCCATGCATATGGGCAATCCGTTTATGGGCATGCATAGGTACATCTACCTATGTATGCTCATGTACATATTCACTCATATGTATGAGTTTACTATAGACACGTACATATATACATATATATACATTTTATGCATATAACTCATCGACATAACAATAAACACACAAGGAAGGATTTCGACTTATCATCAATACTCATCACATACCTCATTCCAAACATGTGTGCAAGGTTGTGTAAACACCATCTTAACAACTTGACAAAGTATTACAACAAGAGAAATATGTCTTTGAGGAGTGTCGATGGCTTCCCACACATTGCATGGTACAACATAGGACCTATTATTTTTTAGGTCCCCTCTTTTGAATAGTTGTTTTTATTGCAAATTTGTTTAGGAGAATGATGAAGTTTGATGCCAAATCCAAGAGTTGATTGATCAAGGAAAGGTCAAACTCATCTCCATGCCAATGAAAGATGACACGATTGACTATCACATGCTCAACAGTATCACAATGTCCCTTGTCACATATTGACGACCTTTTGAACCTGTCTTGTGATGCACAATGCTTCACTAAGATTGACCTCCAGTTATGATATCATTCATTACTCGTTCATTCTAAAGACATTTGGAAAAAAACTTTCAAATAAGGAGTGTTACATACTAGCTATTCTATAGTTTAAGAACAGTAATTAACTACCAGATTCAGCTGAAGTGTAACTAACTAGTTTTCCTTACGAGAGTTTTCTTTGCAATAACAAACAGGAAAGATAAATAATCTGAGCATTAACTTCTCTAACATTCAATAACTAACTTCTAGTTTTTCATTTTCAGCTGAAATGGAACAATTAACAATTTATATACTGGAAACCATAGTTGGTTATTGTTGGTGTACGTTTTATCATCCACCGAACACACAGAATAAAATGTCCAAAGACACTCTATCCTCTCTTGAAAAACCACCGCATATGCTAAGATTGCGAGAAGATCATATGGCGATTCCAAGGTTTCTTTTCTCGGGTCTCGACGTGTGGATAAGCTCAATGGACGTTGTGATATGCTGGTAATAAACAAGGGGACTTACGTAAGAAAATCTTCACAAGTTTAGGACTTAGGGAATTTATCATTGAAGGCTTTCTTCACTTTAGGACTTTCAATGTGGATCTCAAAAAAATGGCAAAAAGAATAAGGGTTCAGGAGGTCTATTCTATGCCTAAGAACTCAAGAGACAGTAAGGACTCGGTGAAGGGATAAACCACACTTTGTTTCGCCTCCTGCTGGACAACATACGCAAAATGGGTGCAATCTTCAAGGGTTGTGATGATAATTTTCAAACCTCGAATGAGGCTGAAGTTAAGCTTCCACAATTAAGAGCTCAGGCTAACTTTACGCATCGAATGCAAATCATCCATTCGAAGAAAGTATGAGCTACACTTCACCATTGAATCAATATGATCAATCTCTCATTCAATTAACCAACTTTCAAAGCAAATTCTACTTAATCTAATTCTAACTTTAACCTATGGCGGAAGAAGATATGCAACCTCGCTTACTATTTGACAATAAAAAGCTATTCAAGGCAAGTCATGCACAAGAGCTTTTATTATTCGAAATAGTCTCAATGCAACAATCTCATATTCTGTCTCCACACAAATGAAAGTGAGAGATTATCAGTTTATATAGAGTTTCAAAAATGAAATGAAGGGCCGAGATTAAAACAATATCAACGGCCAAGATTATTACAACCCAACCCTAATTAGGGTTGCCCAAAATAACATAAGTCATCAATCAATAAACTATCAGTAGAGAGGCAGTTAAAGCTATATTCTAGGAGAGGCATCCTTATCCTTCTGAGTAGCATTGCGTTCGACGAATCTGGACACTACTGCAATGACCTCCTCCATCGTGACAGGTGGCAGCATGCTGATCCGGAATTCAAGCTCATCCAAGTTCTCTGCACATTTGGCAAAGGTATTTGCCCATTCTGCTTCCTGCTTCTTAAAGTCATTTCGGATGGCTGAAAGACTTGCCACTCTCGCAAAATCCTTTCTTAAAAGTGGTCTAGTAGTCGAGAAGAAAACCTCTTGAACCTTTCGTTTCAACTCCTCCAGCTGCATGTCCTTTTCTCGGACAATCTCTTGATCAAACATTTCTGTAGCTGTCATGTGAATTTTCTCCCGAATGTCCTTTACCTGCTCCTTGATTCTAAGTCCATCCACTTTTGCCTTCTCCAAAACTTCCCTACGTATAGTTACTGTCCAAAACCAGTGATTGAAATCATATGCTGCTCCTCCAACAATCACCTTTCTGTCGACCAACTCCTCTCTTGGAGTGCCCTTCAATAGCCTGAGGCATGGAATAAGCCTCTCCTGCATATCCGGAATACATTCCCATGTTTCCGCCATATCCATAAGTCTGGAAAGAAAATATGAAGTTTGCCCATAAGCAAGTGCCAGTTTTTCCATGAACAATGCTGCTTCTGTGCCTTCGCTCGCCATCTAGTCCTGAGCTTCCTTGGCCGTCACCATTCCGTACTCGACATCCTTGGTCACCTCCTGTGATGAATTGAGGAGAGGAGGAACAATCGCATTACCCTGATCAAGTGGCTGGGTCAAATGCTGTATGTATTCCTTAAGACGTTCAACCTCCTTCTTATACTCTTTTTTCTTAGCCACTTCCTTTTCCAGTCTCGCTTTGATGGTCGAGACAGAATTATCTAATTCCTCCACTTCTTGACCTTTTGAGGTCGGGCCAAGATCAACAGTGGTTATGGCATATTCCTGAGGAGTGATCTCATCTCGTGGCTTGTCCACCGTGGGTACTGCAATGTGTACGGAACGGTTGCCTGCCTCGTTCCTCTGAATGGTGGAGAATTTCTTGGCAGGCTTCTTGATTGCGACTTGCTCCAACCTTGCCAAGAAATCGGCAGTATCATCCTCCTCTTCTTGAGCTTCTGCAGGTACCTGAATTTTCATCCTTTCTATCAGCCACTCTGGAATGGTCGGCTGCTCAATTCCATCCTCTACCTGAACCTCTTCCTCATTCGGAACATCCACAACCCCTCTGAGAGCGGAAATCATTCCCTCCTCGAAGTCATTATTCCGGACTTCTATCTCATTGTCTGAACCTAAGATTTCCGTGCCCGTAGGTGACAAGGGCTCCTCGTCATCCAGCTGAATAGGTTCATCATTCTCTTCCTGAACTGCAGGAGGTTCAAGCATCTCTACCAAGGACTCGTCTATAGTAGCCACCAGCTCGTCAATGTTCCGGGATGCTGCTGAACGAGAAGGTTCGCCCTTATGCCTCTTGGAAGCAGGCTCTGTACTTGGGACTATTTCCTTCCTTTTCTCTCCGATCCCGACCAAGTCCTGATGGGATGCACCGGCATTAGAAGAATATGATTCTGACTCGCTCAGTAGATCATATGTGAGCGTGATTCCTCTCTGTCTCAATTCTTGGGCATGATAGTCAACCCACCACTGAGAGTATTTAGTCACTGGTCTCATTAAGGTTGCCAAGTCTGCGTGCTCAGGTTCTGACCATTTCACTGGAGGAAGAGGTCGGCTTTCCTCGAAGCGGGGCTGGATGTGGTTCCCATCATCCTGCAACTGATCAGGCACCCGGCAAAACTCAATTGTCCTCATGAAGTCTAGTGACATTTTGGACCACATTCTCCGTCTGACTTCATACTCATCGGCAGCATTTGCCCAGAAATCTTCCAGTTCCATTCTGTGCTTGTACTTTCTCCCCTCTACTGTCCGAATATTATGATGTGGGTCAAAGTTGACCCTGGACTTGTAGGCTGTAAATGGATACCACTGGATCTCCAACCTTGCACTCTCAGCTGCCTGTGCTGATGGACAATACTCCAACATGTTCCCGATGAAAAATGGGAATGTGACAGATGCCTTCTTGGTTGGCCTCTGAATGTTCTGATACTCCTCTAACTGTCTCAGGACCTCGAGCAAAATCATCCGATTTGTCGGATAGATGGGCAATTTATAGGGATTTCCAGTAAACCCCTGGATCCTGACATATGTGAATTTCGGGAACTGGATGAACCAAGATCCGTATTTACTGATAAGACTTTTCGCCTCATGGCTCAGCCTCTGATGCACTCCTCCTTGAAGCTTTCTGGTAATATGCATTAGGAAGGCATCATGCACCCTCCTGAAGTGAGTCTTCTCCTTCAATTGGAGCTGTGGGTAGCAGTCGTAAGGCCTGAGTTCGTTCTCCCCGTTGCCAACTTTGCCCTTGCAAATTAGCCCTGGATACTTGTATGATCTAGCCAACAAGTAGACAACATACGAACTCATATGAAAAGACTTAGTCTCTTCGAGGTTGATCAATTGCTCGTGGAGGTTGTCACTTATCATCCGTGACCAGTTGAACATTTTGACGCCAGAAGTGATCTCGTCTATGAAATAGTACATCCAGCTCTCGAAAAAGGCGCCTTGTGGGTTGCCGGCTATTCTGTTTAGCATCAGGATGATGTCTCCAAAATCTTCCTTGAAATCTGTCCGGCGAGGTCTCTTGGGCATCTTCTTGATTGATGGCTTAGGCTTGTCCATCCATACTTTGTTAACTGTTGTGGCGCACAAATCGGGTTTGCTGTCATATAACCTCTTGGCTTCTTCCTTGGTCTTATAGACCGTCCGTGAATGTTCTGGGATGCCGAAGGTTTCCTGGATTGCCACTTCGCCCAAGTGTGCCAAGACTCTTCCATCAGGTGCGATGATTTGCCTCTTCTGGGCATCATAGTGGATAGCACACTCCACCATCAGTTCTGCACAATCCATTGCCGGTGGGAATCCAGCTGCCTGAAAAATCCCGTTTCTGACTATCCGTCTGGCTATCGGTGTGGGAAGTCCCTTCTGCCCATACACTCTTTTCTTAAACTCATCAAAGTCGACATGTCCGAGATCGGTGTCCACGACATTCTTCCATTTTGAAATGACTTTGGTCTCTCGCTGAGCACCTTTGCTGGCAAACTTCATTTTCAGCTTCTTTGATGGTTCGCCTGCCGTGGTCGTCAACCTGCAGTCCAAAAGATTAACATTAATACAAAGACTTTTTCAAATAATTAAATCTCATGCCTTGGATTCGAAAATTTACTTTCAGCTGGTTAAATAATTAAATTGTTGCGAAAAAGCAAGCTGAAAATAAATGGACGAAGTTAAGATTTTGGCCAGAACTTTCGCCAAGATGAAACGACAGAAGAAGAATGGCGAATTTATTTGATTGAACATCAAACCTCAATGAAGAACTGCTGGCTGCAAATCAGATTTAAATTCTGATTTTTATTCCAAAAAATCAATTAATGAAGTGCGCCCCTCTTGCACAGAAGAATTCAAAAATAAATCTTTTCCTTTCCCGCGAAAATTCTTCCTCAGCATAACATTACTTCACCTTCTGGAAAATTCGATCTTGCCTACTGGACAATCGGCTGCCTGAGAATTCCGAGAGATATTAAATTTCTCTTCAGCTGTGTGTGAAAAAATGAGTTGCTGAAACTCAATATAATGCTGAAGAGCTTGATTTGTTTTAGCAACTTCCATTTTCTCTCTCGATCTCGATTTGTTTTCATCTATTCAAACAGGCAGGTTTCCTTTATTTTTCAAAAAGAATCAGTCTCGAGCTTATCCAAGCAAATCTTACTGATTTTCAAAAATTCGATTTTTTGCTTAATGTTTATCTTTGATTTTTCGAATTTTAAAAGAAAACATTAAATATTTAATTAAATTCATGGCGAATTTAATTTTGCTTGTTGGATTTTATCTCTGCCCGGCGTAATTTACTTCCTTCCAACTCTTGTTTGGCAAATTCGATTTCGTCCAAGGCATTTTAAATTTCCGAGTAGCTGAAAATAAATTATTAAAATATTAAAATATTTTAATTTATTCCAACCCGTTCGTTTTGGACCCATGGTTATTTTGATTTTCTCTTCGTTTTCTTTGGCTAAAAGTTTATTTTCCAATTTTGTCCTTAATTTCATCTAGCCAAGTCAAAGTTTAAGCCATTTCGTCGTCAAATGTTATGCCAGATCCCTATTTTTCTTTGCCGAGGCGAAATTTTAATAGCACTAGCCTATTTTCTTCTGCCAAAGTCAAATTTTCTCTTGCTCAGTTGAAATTTTCTAGGCAAAATCCTTGCCTGGATGTCTTTATCGGGCGAATTTCTGTGATGCTTGACAAATTTCCATCTCTTCTGGCCAAGGGTGAACTCTCCTTTCTCTTTGCCTTGTGCGTTTTTCTCTGGCCAAAGTTGTCAACTTCTTAACATTTCCTCCAAACACCCATACTTAGGCAAATTTAATTTCTCTTCCACCTTTGTGCTAGGCACACTTCATTTTATTTCTTGCCATAGCCTAACTTCTTGAGCACTTGTCCTTTCAAACTTAGCACTTAGCTTCTCGAAAATGTCATGATACTTAGCCAAAATCTCCATTTCTCATCTTTTAGCCTCTATACTTAGACAAATATTCGAATTTTTCCTTGAACTAGGCACCAACACTTAGCAAAATCATTCTTTTTCCTCTTCATGTGCTTAGGCGGACTTCCTTGACACCTTGCTAACCCCTTCCAAGTGTATGGCGGACTTTGAAGACTTCTAGGATATGTGAGGGCGGACTTTCCAACCCTTTGGCACTTTGCTAAACATTTTATCCCTTGGAAATGTCATAATATTTAGCCCAAGATCGATTTTCCACCTTTTTAGGCTCTCACACTTAGCAAATTTTCGAAATTCTCTTTGCTGGGTACCAACACTTAGTGAAAATTTTGATTTTTTCTTCTTCCACATGCCTAGGCGGACTTTCCAAGGCATCTTCCAAGTGAAGGCGGACTTTAGAACCCTTTGGCATCTCTCTTTAAAGTGGATGGCGGACTTTCTAGGATGCTTGGACATGCATGGGTGGACTTTAGAGGATCTTTGCACTTCCCCCTAGTGGCATGGCGGACTTTAGAGGATTCTAGGATGTTGAGGGCGGACTTTGGATGTGTCTAGGATATGCTTCCTTAGTGCTGGGCGGACTTCACCAGCTTCCAGACATCTTCCTCTTACTGCTGGGCGGACTTCATGATCTTCCAGACATTCATACCTCTTTCTCTTGACATTCTCTTTCTTGGAAATGGCGAATTTTCCAGACTTAACCAGATTTTTCAAGAACTTCATCTTTTTTGAGTTGATTTTCTGTGATTTTACCTTCAGATCTGACTGGTTTCGAACTGATTTTTCCAGAATTTGGTCTGATTTTTCATGCTTTTTGACTTGTTTTTCCAGATTTTTCAATGATTTTTCAATTTTTCTATTTGATTTTTCGATTTTTTTGGACTTCTGAGTGCATTTTTGGAATTCGAGACCTTTCCAAATATAGAAACTTTCTAAAAATAGAAATTTTCCAAATATAGAAACTTTCTAAAAATAGAAAAAGCAAACCCTAAAAAATAGGGAACCTTGTTTGGCCCAAAAATGCCAAAAATGAAAAATCGAAAAAAGCAAATTTCCCTAAAAAATAGGAAGTCTCAGAATTGGCCGAATTCACAGGCGATCTTCGTTTCCTGGGCCTTCTGAGCGCTTCCATGACGTCTACGCACTGATTCAAGCATGAATTACTGACTTGGCTCGGGTAACCCTCGGCAAACTGATCTGAAACTCTTAACAAAGTGATCTCACGTAACCGTTGCAAGGAGACAAAACCCTAAAAACTAGCAGGCAACTGGGGGTCCCCATTGGCGATGGGGCGATGTGTGAAAAGGTCACAACAGTTATGAACTAACTTTTCCATTAATTACGAAATGAATAAAGCATTTAAAACAACAATGAAATAAACATTATAAAGTAAATATATTTGAAGTAAAGAGAAAGAGAGTTATGAGAAAGTACAGTTTGAAAGCTTCCTGCTAGAATGGATGAACAAGACTCTGTCTTCGAGGGAAAAAGAAACATCATCAAGGGCTTTTCCGCCCAACCAAAGTGAAGAGCAGAAAGATTTACTGAGAGGGGGAGGGTTGGGGTGAATCAGTAAATAAAAAACACACTTTTTCTTTCTTAACTTTATCAACTTTTAACTTTAACACAATATCAACTTCTTGATATGAACAATGCAATCAAGTTGACTTCAATTGATGTATGAAATGTTTAAATAATTTTTACAAAAGAAAGTAGGTACCAACCTACTCTAATTATAAATGAAATAGTTTAGTAGGCTCCAACCTACAAGGAGCACCAACACCTTAGACTTATTTAGTAGGCACCAATCTACAAGGAGCACCAAGTCCTATGTGGAAGGCACCAACCTTGATTAAATGATGGATGTAAGATGACTGCCTTCAATCAGATCTGCACTTCCTCTATCCTCCAATCTGCTTTGTGATGAATGCTATCACTTTAAGCCCACACAAGAAGATAGACCTTCTGACCTGAAAATGCTAACTCTCTACAACCACCAATCGGCCTCTTATATGATTGATCAGTTTGCTATGCTTCCAATATATGATCGCTGTTCTTCATGATGAATCGATGATCTCTTGTTTGCTGTGAGCACTAATATATTCGTTGATCTCCATTATTTGGTGTTTTGAATTCTTCGAAGCTCACATTCTTGAAGACTTAATGCTATAGACCTTTTTGACTTGCGTTCTCAAAACAATCTTGAAACCAAGCAACAAATACTTAAGTTGTCTTGTATTCCACTAACCAATCTTCGATGTCTTTGAATTTTCTTACACTTAATTTGTTCGTTCCATTCTCTTCAAGTCTTCAAGTCCTATGTTTAATCTGAAGATTGTATTCATCACATAAATCTGTGTAATGATGGACCTTCAACTTGACATCTGCAATATGTTATCTTCAGTCATGCCCTTGCAATATGTTATCGTCAGTTATGTTTGTTCTCATTCATTTATGCTTATGTTATCTTCGGTCATGCTTCTCTTGATGTCAATGACTCCATCTATTTCACTTTGACATCAATGACAACATTTCCAACACAAAGACCTACTGGTCTGCAGTGTTTCTTCTACTGAAGAAATCCTACCCTTCACGAGGGCAGTCTAAAAAGGATTTCACAAATTACCATCTTGCCATCTCAGTCTGGTGTCAAGAACCTATACTACCCTGGTTGATCTCTCACTATAGGTTCTCCTAACTAGAAAGACCATTTTGACCAGGGGTATATCCGATTCTTGATGGCTGATTGTTGTTTATTCAAAGCATCATAACCTTGGCCAAGGATTTATGATTATGAGCATGTTTCTCGTGCCATCAGCTCTCTCACCCTTACTCGGCAATGAGACACAATGGACTCTTGAGTATATTTAATCAATGACTCAACTCAGAATTTCGTTCCTCTACATTCAAATATAATGTCTTCTTTTCTTACTGACTAGAGGAAAGGAAAACTTGTCTTAATTGATGTTAAAGAATTTCCTCAGTTTGAATTTATTTCAACTACTGACAATGATTAAATTTAAGGATCTGACCCAGATTCAAGAATCAAAGAGATAGAGAAGGTTTTGCCTCAAGTAATAGAGAGAAGGAAGACGTGGATTAATCTTGGGTACAAGATAAGAAAGCCATAGCAGGGTCGAATGGAAAGGAAAGAGATATTTCAGCTAGACGGAGCAAAGGAGGTTGCAGAGAATTTCGATGTTTGAATTCATTAGACTGGACGTGTTTCCAAGATTGTGTTGGCGTAACAACTAGCACCTCTGGAGTAAGAGTTGGTACGGACAGCTATGCACACTACGCAATGAGTGCTCTTCAAATTAGGAGGGGAAGCTCCCTCGTTGTGCTTGACAAAAATACCTGCAAAGGGAAATAAACTAAACTAATTCCTGTCTTTTTGTTTCAGCTGTAGAGGTACAAGGTTTTCTCGAAAACTATATACGTTGCAGCTGAGAATTTTCTCTGGTTTCGCAGATTCACTAACTACAACTAAACTTAATAACTTAAATTCTATCCAGTTCCCTCAAGAAAACAGAGCATGAGGAAACGGAGCAAGGTTTTGACTATCAGACGATAAACGGATTCAGATTCTCTACTTGAAGGCAAGGTGGCGCAACTATTATCTCAATCTGAACGAGTTTATTAGGCACAAAACAGATTTAAGAATTTACTATGATAATCTCCTGAAACCCTATGTGGCATAACACTTGATCATAATAGCAAAGACTCACAAAACAGATTTATCATCACAATTGCATGAAACCCTATGTGGCATAACAATTGATCGTAATGATAAAGATGCACAAAACAGATTTATCTAAACTATGGAAAGAATTCACCATTACAATTGCATGAAACCCTATGTGGCATAACAATTAATCGTAATAGTGAAGACACATGAACAAATACCAAAAGAGCAATATTGAGGGCAAGGTAGGCGCAGCATATATTTCTCTCTCAAGCAAAAGTTATTTACAAATGAGCAAAAGCTCTTATTTATATACATCAAGGTGTAGGGAACCCTAAAATCACCTTGAGTCATCTATAGTTCTTGCAATGCATGCAAGATTCGCTAAACCCTAATGGTAAACTATACATTAACTGGAAAACTACCATCAGTTAACCGAAACATCTAATCTAAAATGGACAATTGTGCAAGCATGCCGTCCTTATTAAGCGGTTAACTGGAAGACTACCATCGAGTTAACGTAAAACCCTAAATGAAACTCCAAGTGTGTAAAGCTGATCTCAGAATAGATATGCATGTGATGAAACAACGAGTTAACTTGAAAGGGTAACGCCAAGTTAACTCATGTGTTAATGTCTATCCTGAGAGGTGGGAACTGAAGTTTACTAATCGTGATCTCGAGCAACCAATCCCTCAACGAGATTGTTAACTGCATCAGCATCTGAATTTCAGCAACTTGAGCAATCTTTGCACACTCAAACTAGCATTTCACCGACTTATAACTTTGGCGGCCGAATCGAGTGATGGCTACATCTCCTTCATGACTTGATACAAATGGTCGGCTTCTCACGATGAAGTCATGAATTAAGACCGATTTGGTCTTGAATTCAACTGTGGTAATCAGATTCCGAAAAACTACCTTGATTGCAACTTGACTATGTTAGACAAGACTTTGAAGCTAAAAAATAGCTCCTCGAAGGGTTATTTTGGCAAAAATTGAGATATGGGTTTTGTCCAAAAAGATTCTAAGACAGAACCGAACGAGAAATGCAAAAACTGACTTCTACTCGACCATGAAAAGAGTTTTCGTTGAGAAAATTGAAAAGAATGAATGCTCAGGTTAAAAAATTCTAAAAAATCAAAGCGATTTTAATTCGAAGCTATATGGTGGTCATCCGATGTCGTCGTAATTTAAGCACTGTCGCGAATTGTATACCGAGAGAAATTTGAGAATCAAGGAGGAAAAAGACGTTTTTTGTATGCTCTTCTTCAATGAAAATCGCCTTTGAATTCTTCAAATTGCTAATGATTATGAACTTTTAACCTGCAAAAGAATGTGATTGGAGAAATCGCCTTTGGAAATAGATGAGAAATCTGCCTTTGTTTGAGAAATACGAATCTCCCTTGAAAATACGCCCTTGTGAAAATACGCCTTTGCCTTGAAGAAAAACGAATTTTGCTTGAAAATATGAATTTCTCTTAAAAATACGAATTTCTCTGGAAGCTTGGTGAATAATAAATGAAGGCGCCATGTTTAACAAGAAGAAATTCGCACCAACTTGTGAACTGCAAGATTTCAAAACCCTGACTGAAATAGAAGCCTTCCAATTGGTCGCCCTTCAGTTGAACTGCCACTGACTCGGAGTTCAAAAATAAATAATAATAAAATATTCATCATCATGCAATTAGCAAAAGGCGCCAAAAATAGAAAATCGCCATTTAATGCTAAAATTGCAAAATAAATATTAAATATTTTGAACTTCATTGACAATTCGGAATGAAACTTTAAGATTCACCGTTAGACTTCACCGATTCCGAAAAGTCAACTCTTGAGCTCATAGGCGTCCATTTGCTCAAGTTATTCCACTTTTTACTAACTTCCTATTTTATAGCTGACAGCAAAGTCACGACTGGCCAACTTCAACACTGATTTCTGAGTGACTGAGTGATGCTGAGACTGAGCTGAAGAATTCATTGGATAGTCGACTGAACAAGGAAGAAATGTCTGCTGGGAGACACTACTGCTCCAGACTTAGTCATTTTCCAGATGTCCTCACTCTTTAGCATTTCGCCAAAGACCTCGCACGTACGAGCGTCTGCCAAATCCCGAAGGCTGACGACTAGGCTCGTTGGATAGATAAAATGATTACGCTCAAAAGTCGTGAAGACTTCGAACGCGAACGACCTCATCTGACAGGCCTAAAGGCTAGGCGCCTCTGGACTGTAGAAATACACTGCAAATTTTCTGTTGGTTCGCCTGTGAAATTACGTGCTTGGTAGAACCTCTGCCACGATCACCTGGAACGTCGGATTCACAAGCAGGATGATGCATTGCGGAGCTAGGCTAGATTAGAACTGATGTCAGGAAGACCTCATCTACAAATTCTGCCATCTGAAGGGTCCTTTAAACCAACGCCCCTGAGCTGTACTTGCACTGGGAATGCGACGGAGAAGCTCTGAAGTGTGAAATGTTCATTATAAGCCCATCTTCAAACGACTGCTGCCGGAGTTCTAAAACTTGGATGACTGCGTTTGATATCTTGTTGGATGAGCAGACTAGTCGTGAATGGATTGACTGTATCCACTATCGAAAAAGCCAAGATTTATCCCTTTTTTAAGATGGGCGCCCTCAGGCTAGAGGCGCGCTTTTGCTTGAAAAAGACAAAATTCTCATATCTGGAACTTTGGGGATTTCAACTTTTGTCGCTGTTTGCTGGAGCTGTGGGTCTCGGAAAGCTTTGCTGGATAGCTCATCGGATAGCTAGACCAATTCTAAAGAGATTGACTGTATGATTAAACACTTTCAACAAGATCTTAACCTTCAAAAAGTTGGGCGCCCCTGGGCTATAGTTGCGCTTTTCTACTTTTCTCTGAGAAACCTTCATATTTTAACCACTGAAAACTTTGTTTCGATCACTGAAATGACCGTGTGCAACTTGAAATGCTGTCGTGAGATGCTCCTCCATCGTGAAAAGCTCCATTCTGAGTCTCTGCTTCAGGTTCTGATCAATAAAACTGACTTTGACTGACAAAATATTGACAAAAACTCCATGCTTGATATTGCCCAAAACTGCATTTTACCTCATTTTAGCAAAGTTTAGACTCTTTTATGCAAAATGCCTTGATGAAGCAAAAAATTTGGTTTGGGTACAACAGATTGCATCATCAATACACTTCGATTCCTTAAAAGAAAAGAGAGACTATTCACTATACACGATTGAGTAAATCCAAAAACATTTATAAACATGCCTGGAAAATGTAGACTGAAGCTCGACAACTGACTGGATGCCTTTCCTCCCAACAATCCCAATGACGACTACAGAGGTATAGAGATTCTTCACAGTCAAGAAGAATGCAGTGATGGCGGCTACTAGAGAGTATAGAATGCCTTCTCCGTTCTAGAGATCAGAGTGTTGAGTCAAGCCAAAATGCTGCTCGGCCAAGGTTTCCAAAAGAGAATGCAAAAACAAGATGAATGCCGATGCGAATGAGGAAGAAGAGAAAAGGGTGAGAGCGTCCGGAAAACAAAGAAAACCATCCTCCCTTCAACCCGAGCCAAGACTCCGAGAAAAGAAACGACTGCATGCCTTACATCTTGAGCATTTTTAGATTGATGTGTTTTTTATTGACCGCCTCAATGAATGAAATAAACGGCTACCCTATTCTCTCTTGATCAAAGTATCCATGCTGGATTGCAAGAAAGTTCATGCTTTCAACTCCAAGGTTTCTTCGGTGCGAATAGGCTCAGTTGGCTCAATGTGATTTCTTCAAAGGACTTACGAATTGTTCAGCAATGGAGAAAGGAATTCAAATGCTCGAAAGGTTTGTCATGAAAACACGTTTCCTATTCTAACTAGAAATCTGAATTGAAATGAGTGCGAGTTAAGAAAACCTAATCTACTCTAAGGCGTGGGACATGCGATCAATTCTCACAAGCTTCAACCAAACTCTACTTTATTTCGGACAACCTCCACAGAACGGTGCAATCTTCAAAGGAGTAGCTCAAGGTGTTGGATCACAACTTAGCATGAAAATACCATCACAACGACGCATATAAACATACAAATCATGATCGAAGTTAAGTACATGATATTCCAGTTGACCACACAAGGCGCATTCACCATCAGCGAACACACTAGTGGTATGGATAGACGAAGTTTCTCAAATTGAAGACCACATTCCACAATTACTATCTATTGCTTGCATGAAATGAAACTTATTCTACTTTAAGTCACTACTCGAATCAGAAGGACTGAAGAAACCTTGCTAGCTACTCACAACAAAAGACAATTCATCATCAATGAAAATTCTTTTTTGGGAGAGTGTTCCTAACAATTTCTTACAACTTTAAGGAAAACTTTCCTTCTTCTTCAACTACTCTATCAATCTATACTAAGCTACTTCTAATTTGTCTCTCTATTCTAACTTCTACTCTAATTCTATTGTCATGAATGTACAAATGAAGGGGGACTCCCCCTTTTATAGTTGGCCAAGTCCAACAGACTCAGATTACAATGTTTGGATGGCCTAAATTGTGCTACCTCATCCCTAAACAAGATTAAGCCTAAAACCGCCACCAAGAGGTGGGGTAATAAATGAGCCATTAATGGCCACCATCTCTCTAGAAGATTCCATCTTTGAAGCAGCGTTACTTGTTCTTGTTTCTTCTTGACATTGTTCTTCGACCTTGCTCGAACTTCATTCTCTTTCTCCATCTTGAGTTTTGAAAACATTTCTTATTTGTACTAATCCCAACACTTAGCCATTTTCTTGCAACTTTTCTTCCTTCGAGGTTGAGATGTCATCTTGAATTACACTTCATCACTTAAGTCATCACCGCCTGGTCTCGACGTTCCTCCTGCAAAACAAGCAAGGAGAAGAGTATTAGAACATTTCATAATATAAATTCAACTTACTCACCAGGATTTTCACGCTCTAACTTCCAAGCGTTCATTGTCTTCACTAGCCAGCTTCGCGTTTAAATTCTTCATGCCTTAGCCAAATTTCCAACCTATCTTGCATTCTGCCTGGCGCACTTCACTTTGATATTTCATTCAACTTTGGCTCGAGAAGAATGCTTTCATCCGGAATTTGATCAAAAAATATCTAGGCTCTCAACTTCAAATTCATCCACCAAGGCATTTTATTTCAACAACACACTTATTCCTTGCCTTAGAAAATTTCTCAAACTTTCACTTAGGAAATTCATCAACCCGGTGCCCATCAAAAAATCTCCATCTCGAAGGCCTCAACGAACTGTGGAAGAGTTTAAAACCCTCTCCTTGTCGAAGATCTTAAATACCCAGAAGAAAATTTTCTTCAGAATGCATCAAATTCATGGGTATACAACGAACGGGTTCATTTAATTTTTTAAATTTTGAACCTTAGAAAAATAATTTTCGACAAATTTAATCCATTTCTTCATCCCTGTGAGTATCCTGTTGTTCTGACTTGAAAATTCTCTTCCATCTCATGAAGCCGGTACATTCTGTCATATCCACAGCCAATTTTATTCATTCTTGAGAGAATTTCATTACTCCTCCAAGCTAGGCATATTTTTCCTAAGGTGATATTTAAATATCAATACTTAGGAAAATAAATTTTACCACTTCATCACTCAAGCCTAGGCGCATTTGATAGGAGGTATTTTAAATTTCAAAATTTTCCAACGCCTTGAAATATTCTTATTCATCACCTGGCAATATTCTCCATCTTAAATTCTAGGCGCACTTCATATATCATGGAGAACATTATCAACGCCTAGCACACTTTATTCTCCATTATCTACTCCACTTTGCTCAACATCAGCGCCTTGGTAGTTTTACTTCACCAACACATTTACTCTTTACTTGGCGCATATCACATAGGCAAGAGGATGGGCACAAATTGCATGTAAAGGAGGAAAAACACTTGCCAATGCCTTGACTTAAATTTTTTTTTAAATACCTCCACCTTGAAGAGGGCGCATTTTACCCCTTGTACTTCCATTTTGAACATTCACACAATTCTTTCAAACACTTTACCTCCAATGGCGCATTCAAAAGTCTCTACTTTCATTTCTTCACACTTAGTAAAATTTTCTAGCCCTCCTCAAACTAGGCGCATTTGAACCTTTGTGCTTTCACTTTTAATGACTTAGTGAAAATTCTCCCTCATTCATCTAACTTGGGTGCATAAAAGGTGCTGAGGTTCCAATTTTGAACATTTGAAATTTCTTCTACCAATTCTTCACCCAAGGCGCATTCAAGAGGTCATGCTTTCAACTTTGAAATACTTAGTAAATTCTCTAACTCCCTCCACTAGTCAAGGGTGCATTTGAAAGGGGATGCTTCAAATTTGTTTGCCTTAGAAAGGGCCTCTTCTTCAAATTTAAGTGCTTTAGAAAACCTCAAAGTGCCCTCTTCTCCTTGGGCGCAAATGGGGTCCTGTACTTCCAATTTCATGACTTAGGAAAATTTTGAATCTCTACACTCAAGGGCGCAAATGCAAGGGGGAGCTTTCAATTTCACGCCTTAGTCAATTTTCAAGACTTGAACCTCAAGGGCACATTTTAATCATGGAGTTTTCAATTTTAACCCTTAGGCAAATTTGAAGTTCTTCAAGGTGGGGCGCATTTGACCCATGGAGGCTTCAATTTCAACACTTAGAACCTTTTCAACTCTTAACCTTGGTGGGCGCATTTGAGGTACCCTGCTTCCAATTTTATCACTTAGTAGAATTTTTAAACCCCTCCTCAAAGCTAGGCGCACATTATACCTTGGCCTTCCAATTTTGAACACTTAAACAATTTTCTAACCTCCTTAGAAGTCAAGGCGCAAAACAAGGGTCGAGCTTCAAATTTGAAGTATTTAGAGAATTTTCAAGGTCTTCAGCTTCAAGGGCGCCTTTGACATGCTGAGATTCAAATTTGGAATACTTAGGAAAATTTTAAACTCCCTTATCTTCTCAAGCTTGGGCGCATTTCTCCAGGCAAGCTTCCATTTTCATGCCTTCTCAGAGTTTTCATCCATCTTCAGCTTCTTATAGCAAGTTCTGGTGTCGGACTTGAAAAATTATCAAACTTGACGTGTTTCGAGCCCTTTGCCAAATTTAGGGTGATTTTCTCCCGCTAACCCTAATTTGCCCTGACTTTCTATTTTTAGAAAGTTCTCATTCTGTGCTTCGAACTAATTCCTGACTCCGAAAAACCTGATTTTTGCCTTGTTTTGA
>VDFB02172964.1:9420-36261 GCA_007258455.2 Sequoia sempervirens | reverse complement strand
TTTTATGGAGTGGAGCATCCCAAGAGATGAGAAAATAACTGCTAAAGGATAAATTGGAATCTTATCCCACTACTTTTTAGTTAGATTTCCAGCTGCTACCTTTGGGGTGGGGCTGAAAATTTCCCCATGAACTTAGAATTTGTTTTACCGCTTGGTATCATTAGAAGATATTTGCAAGTTTTTAGCATTAGTTGTTGCTAAAAAAATCCATGGGACTACCAGCTTTTTAAAAATTCTTACCTTAAATTTTTAGCACTGCATGCTTCTATAAAATCCATGGGAACACCTAATTGTCAAAAACTTCAAGAAATTCTCAGTAGTACCCACAGAGAAATTTTAAGCGGCTTCTCTCCATGGGACCATAGCCTAAGAGCTTGCAGTTTTTATCTGAATTTCTGCACATCTATGGTTCTGGGAGGAAGAAGTAATATGAATGAAAAAATAGTTCTTATTTTTAAAAAAGGAATGAAAAAACAGTTCTTATTATTTAAGAAAAAGAAATTAAAGAACAATTCTTATTATAGAAAAAAGAAAAGAATGAAAGAACAGTTGTTATCAATAAAAATGAATAAAATTGAATATTGATGGAATATTGATGGACAAAGCCAAGAGCATGTTAAAACATGTTGATAATTCCTTCCACATTGTGAATACAGCCAACCATCTGAATGAGAGACAACCAATGCAATGGATCCTGCAAGATATAACTCCAGAGGAAAGGTTGAATGGGAGAAATTCGACCATCGCTCATCATAAAGTGTTTGCCTGTTATGCATATTTGCATGTTGCAAAGCAGAAAAGATGTAAATTCGAGACAAAGTCAGGGAAGTGCATGTTGTTGGCAGAGAGTAAAGTTTCAAATCTTTTACTTCTTGGTGAAGGATCAGGAGTGTGATCCAAAATATTGATGCTCAAAATATTTTACAGGGCTTTTCTCAAAATGCTTGTTCTCATACAATAAAGTGTTAATTAGGTATAGATTGTACAATCTGAAGTTCTTTATTCCTTAATGGGCATTGAGCAGCACTATGAAGTGAAAGTTTCAGTGTTGTTTCTATTGACTATAATTATCCAGCAGTTCAAGTACAATTGATATAATTGAAAACAATGGAAAGTATGTATTTTATGAACCAACCAAGGACAAAAATCCAGGAAACTGTCATCACAAGAAGATAACAGGCAGACTGCAAGCATGAAAACCCAAGTAGAAAACACTTCAAATCAGTTCAACAAAGCGCAGTCTGATGTTGAAGAGTTTGATCAAGCAGAATTTTAAAAAATGAAGTTTGAGGTTTATGAGAGTGACTCTGAAGTAAGCCCACAAAAAGAGAAGCACTCGCAACAAGAAGATTAGCATGGCAGTGTCAGCTGTATAAAAGATTGGGAGGTTTATATTGGTTGCATGTACTGATGAACTGTGGAATGTGTAGGAAGCTTTAGAGAACAATGATACAGACAATATTAAGGCCTTAGAGAAGTACCAACATATATGGTAAATGGTACCTTGAACCTTTACCTACTAGCCAAAAGGCCATTGGGTGCAAATAGGTGGTCAAGATCAGATTGGTAGCAGGGGAATACTTTTTTGGTGGGTGCATCAAGTACCAGCTAAAGCAAACATAGTTGGTATGATAAAGCCCTAAAGTGTCTAGGAAAATAATGAATTTTTAGGAAGCGTTCAGATTATTGCACCTGCCATCTACTACTGTAATGCAAAAGATCACCTTACCATAATTTATATTTATGTTCACTATATCTCTTGTTGATTAGTCATGACATCATGGAGACTTGATGATAAAGAGTCAAATACAACCTGGCAACTGTCATCTGAGTTCAAGATGAGACTTGACCATTAAGAGCCAAAGACAATGTGGCAACTGTCTTCTGAGTTCAAGATGAAAGATCTTTGAGTGCATCCCTAATACTTGGCTACAGAGTGATTAGAGACAGAAAAACAAGAAGATTTTCTTTAGTTAGAAGAAATATACAAAAACTATCTTGTAGAAGGTCAGACTGGCTAGCTGCAAATTGTAGAGGGCACTGACAGATGCAAATTCTTAGCAGATGAAATACATTCCTTATTGGAGTAGAATTGGAAGTGTCATGTATGCATTGGCTTCAACAAGGAAATGTGTCTCATATGTGATGTACATTAGTGATCCAGGATATAATATTAGGCAACAGTGGACCATATGCTTAAATATCTGCATACCACACATATTTTGGAATCACCTACAATGGGAGCAAGCAGGACTTCTGGAACATTGTAAGGTTCAATGACATCACTTGGACAGTTAACATACAGTGCAGGAAATCAAGAACTAGCTATTATTTTAACTTTTTTTTTTGGAGCAATTAGTTAATTTAGCAAAAATGACCAACAGTTGCATTATCAAGTACAGAGGCTGCACACATGGTAACAACCCAAGCATGTAAATTGTCTGGCTTCAAAATTTCTTACATAATGTAGGGTTGAGCTGGAAGAAATCACTAACTACTCTGTCACAGACTAAGTGCTGTCATTGGCAAAAAATGTCAGGTCTATATGTGTTGATAATATGATATCCATGTGAAGTAACTGGTTGAAGCTAGCAATGCATGTCTTCAATCATGCTACATTGAGGAGATGGTGACAGATTCCAATAAAAGGGGTGAATGCCAAGTTTGAATGGTGTTGGAACATAATAATGGTAGCTAAAACCAGATGAAATATCTCACGGTAGAATCAAGTTCACGATTGGTGAGGGGGAAAAATACTGGGAAGCAAGTCACAAGGTCACCAAGTGATAAGGAAGCAATTGGAAATCAGTGGAAATAGAGAAAGATGAATTTTATTTATGTTTATACATAGTTTGATACTGTCATTTAGTTTTATTTTTGGAAGCCATTTTCGATATTTAGAAACCTCTTTATTCTTCCTTGTGCACTGTGAATTATCATGCATCTTACCATTCTTCAATTTTTTCCATTTTTGTTGAATGCCATCCATTTTGTCCATCGCTCTAAACTACACATTTATGTGGAATCTCTTTTACTAGTTACAGTGTTGTCTATTGTTGTTAATTTACATCAATCATCTGTAGCAGCTACCTCAAAGATTAATGGGAGTATTCTTACAAAATATGTTTTGCTTGTTGACTTTACAGAAAGTGCTGAGGTACCAGAATTAGTACCAAAATTGCAAGCGGTTTTGGCAAGTTCCTGTTTTGCAGTGATGTTGGCATTTTCACATCCCCTGACATCTGTGAGGTTTTGATGCACTTCTAGTGTTAAAGTTGCAGATTATATGCAAAAGAACTTTCATTCTGCATCATATGAACAAATGATTAGATGTCTAATATTTTGTCGACTTCCTATTGGTATGCTAGTTGTTCAGCAATCCAAATGCCCTTTTGAACATATTACACTTAATCTTGTTGCAGATTCCTGTAAATGGTTATACCATAGTAGGCTCTAAGGTTTTAAGCTGGGCAGCCTGTGATAGTAGAAAGCCGGGGCGTTTCAAGAGTAACAGGTTTGAAGTATGGCTATTTGTTTTTATTGGAAAGAACATGGAGGTAGCAGTGGAATCACCATTTTATTTCTGATATCTAACAAAATATAAATGGTTTTTCTAAATAGGATCAATCTTTTAAATTATATTTGCCATAGTGACATATTCTGACTTTGTTTTTTCTCAGTGAGTGCTGGGTTTTGCATTCAACAGCCGAATATGCAAATGAGATCATTAGCAGAACTGGCCTACAGAAGCCACCTTCAGATGATATCCTGACCAAAGTGAAAAGTGAGTTGTTTCAGGAATTTCAGAAAACAGCCCCCGATATACCTTCTCCATTTTTCATGAAAGCACACCGATGGTGAGAATAGCTAGCTTTCTTTGACTGCAATCTCTATCCTTTTCTTATAACTAATTTTGGCTTAAGTATCAATCTCTTATTGTGGATCTATTTTATTCCAACAAATGTTCATAAATGCTTTCTAGGTCGAAGACATCAATGATTATAAATGGTTATAAACTGTTTACCTATTTGAAATAACAAAAAAGCAAAAAAGCATGAATTTCTCGTTTTTTAAAACTTTTCCAACAATTGGCAGGGGCAGTGCCTTCCCAACATCTATGCTAGCAAATAATGACAAGTGTCTATGGATTGAGAACAAGAGACTGGTAGTTTGTGGTGACTTTTGTGTTGCTCCAGATGTTCAAGGCGCCATATTAAGTGGACTCGCCGCAGCTTCAAAACTATTACAGATCCATGGTTCTCTGTAGCTGTTAACTTGATTAAAATATACATTTTCATAACACAGAATGTCTCAAAAAATACGTTTTATAGGAAAAATAAACTCTTTCGAGAGTTTATAATAGAAAAAATTGAAGGAACCATAAACTGCTAGAAGCTTGAAAATGCTGGGAAACTGTTAACAATATTGAATTCTCAATTTTTTAGGTTTGTCAAAAATCACAAAAATATTACTGCTTTTATTAAGGTTTTCTTGTACTTTATAGAATTCAAAGGAAAACTAAAATTTCAGTTGTTGAATATTTCCTTAGAAAAATTGAAAATAAAATTTAGCTTGTTTCTTGTACATGGGTCCCCCATAAGAGTAAGTAATTATCATAAATAATCAATTATAAACAAAGGACTTGGTTCTCTTTATACAAAAGCATAAGTAAAGTGTGTATATTACAAGCCATAGACTTAGCAGCCACATCCCACTCAACTCTACATTCTACTGAGCCTGTAGAACTCATTTGAGAGCTCTGTCACACATGTCGTGCTAATTAACTTTTCAATTTTGGTGCTTGTGATACCCAGTGGATATTGACAAACAATTACCAGCATTGTAAAGTTGAAACAGCCTAGTCTAAATCTGTAAAGCAACTTGCAGTTTTATTCAAATAATAGGATAGCCTCAAGAAGCTTTGACATATTTCTCTTCATACACATTGCCTAGAAATTTCCACTCTTCCTGTTTTTTACAACAACTTTAGTGACCTCGGAGTAATTTCTGATTTTGAAATATTTCTCCATTTCCATAAGCCACGCTTCTGCCACATCTCTAGTAGCACTACCTTCAAATTTTGGTGGTGTTATTTTTCTCATGTCGCTGGATAACTCACTTGCCAAATGCTTAATTTTGGTTCCCTTATAATATGATTGTGACCTATCACTCTCTTGGTCACTAGATTTAGTATGATTAGGGGAATCTTCCCCTTCTTCTTCATTGTTGGGAATTTCCTCCTCATTATTTGGAACTTTTTGTTCCACTTTTTCCTTTCCCCTAACTTCTTGTTCAAGGTTTTCTATTCTTGCTCTAGTCTCATCCATGACAGCTAGAATACAGTCCAATTTGGCTTCGGCATTCTCAGCGCCTCGTCCTACTTCTTGACTTTCCCCCATATTAGTTTTTGTCCTAACCATCTTTTCCACATAACAGTTATACCTTGTAGCGACCTATCCCTTGCGTAAATTAAAATTTATTCTATTTTACTCCAAACATATAAAGGTAACAAGTAACAAAGGCATTACAATAAAATCTTTCCTTTCTTCATTGATAAATGCAAACAAGTTACAATATATTTCCACATGAATTCCATTTTCATTGCAAATATAAATCAAAGTACAAAAGTAAAACAATTACATACATAGCTCGAGAGCTTTTGAACAAATAGTAGTAAGACGGTCCAGGTTCCTTTCCTTTCAAATCTTGGTGCATTGGTCGCTTGTTGTGGAGGAGAAATATCACTCGGGCATTTTTCCACCAACCATGGACTTATAATGTAGTCCCCCGCACACCTATCATTCGATAGATAGCCCTCCCTTCAAAAGAAGAGATTGGTAGGGTATCCGTTAACGATTACCAGGCATGGTGTTGTGTCCTGCACAGCTAGAAACTACTGCAATCTCAGAGCTAGTATAAAGGGATCACGGTAAGATGAATCAATTATCTCATCATTATTCTATTATTTATGTCAGAGAAAATCTCAATCTAAGAAATTATGTCTGCTGGAAATAAATGAGATGCATATGTAATGTGATTTGTAGTTTGACGACAAATCATTAGAAACTTTGTTAGGTGAGAGGAGTTAAATATAAGAGACATGTGGATTGAAGAGACGTGTTTCTATGAGAAGTATCTCCCTAAATTCGTGCCTCCCTAAATCTTAAAGACGTGTCTTCCTCACCCATATTTATGGGAGTTTTGATCTTCAAAGCAGATTATGGAAATTGATAGATATTCTGCTCTTGTAGATTGAATCTGACCCAGAAGAACTTTAGACTTAGTAGTGTATTGGTTTCTCAACGGATTACATGCCTCCATGAGGCCAAAATGTAATAAGTGTTTAAGGAGTGACAGGGGTTCATTTAATAAGATTTTTCAAGACCATTATAATGCATTTGAGTCATTTGATAGGAATTAGGATAAGTTATGTAGTCATTTTTGTCTAATTTGCAAAAAGATGGGAAATGTGTTAAGTAAGGTCCACAGTAGGTTTTAGATGTTTTTTCATTTGAATAAGGTCAAGGAGGATCCTTTTATCATTTAATAATTCAATTTATGGATCTAGAGGCATGGAGGGATTCAAAGAATGCAAAAAGAGCAAAATCTTGTAAACCTTGTGGTTAAGGTAAAAGAGCAAAATTGTCAAAGTAACAAATCAGGAAGTTAGGAGGTTAGTTGAGTTAGTTTTAGGAGTTTGTTATAGAGTGGAAGCCTTTAAAATGATGTATTATCTTGAGCAAAAGGGGGTGTGAATGAAAATAATGGAGAGTTTTGCATTGTAATGAAGAAAACATGAATAAAACTCAAAATTTATGTGTTTTTTACTGGTAAAATAGAGTTCTTGGCTCCTGTACCGCCATGTACGGCCTAATAATGAGGGGGAAATAATTTGGTTTGATAAATATATGAATATATTTCCATATTCTTTTTATTTCATTCAAATCCACACTGTTTTGAGGGAGATATTACTTGTTTGGTGAAAACGGGTCAGAAACCCTCCTAGGGTAACCAATGGCTATTCAAAATTGTCTATCTTTAAATCTAGCCAATGGAACATGCTAAAAATTGGTGAAAAGACTCATTACTATCTATTCTTTCACATCCTAAGTTTGCAGGCCGTGAATATTTGATTTGATTTTGTTTTATTGATGCCCTAGGTTGTATCTTGAAGAAAAATTGGGAAAATAATAGTGCACAGTGAGTTTATTTGATGTTTTGTTATTGAAATTAGTGTCAACCAAGAAGGAAAGTGTTGAGAACATGGTCAAGGTGTATGGGATTCCTTTTATAGTATGGGTTTTGACAAATAATCTATTTTGGAGCATGTTTCTTTCAAATGGTCAAGACTGTGTTTTCTCTGGCAGACTGGTAAAGGGTAGATTACAATGCAGTTTGAACGTTTAGTTTGTGTGAGGGATGCATTTCTTGGGTATTAAAAATTGAAAGGGGTTATGTATTTTTGGATGCCTTGGTAGATGGATTTTAGAGAAACCACAAAGTCTGTGTTTCCATTTACTCACTATCTTGTTTAAATAGAGTTATGGTAATCAAGGTTTTGAATCTCAAATGGAAGTTCTAGTCAGGGTTTTGATAAGATAGCATGAAGTATGTATGGAATATGGTTTCCTTAGTGTGTGCAGGTGCATTAGAACATGTTGGAAGCATTGGGAAGGAGATTGAAGGATTGGGTGGCACTTTTCCAATAAACCTCATGATGCAAGTAGTGAATTGTTATGGTAAAAGTTTATGGTTTTGATTCATTGATGGGAGTTTCCTAATGGGAGTTGGTGTTTGGGATGACTTGTATGGTACTAAAGCCATGATAGAACTCTAAGTTTTCATTTTTATGTTGTATGTACAAGCTGACAAGCTTTGTAAGGGCCAAAAGGCAAGGTACAATCACTATTGATTGGTGTTGTTACAAAACAAAGAAGTCTAAATTTTGATATGTTTAAGAAGCAAATAAATATTTGTGTTGTTTCTTATGTTGAGTGGTTAAGAGAATGTCTCCAAAATCCCTAATAGCATGTGTTAGACAAGGGTTTCTTTGAGTCATTGTTGAAGGTTTGGGTGATGTGTTTTTGAATCCTCCTAACTCTGCATCACATCTCAACCTAAATTCACATCTATGTGGAGTAAGTACATTTCCACTACTTTGGCCAAAGTATTCTCATTTAGTACTTCAAATTAAGAGGTTATCTATCATAAACACTTTCGAGGGCCCAGATTTGACTTAAGGCTATGCTTACACTCTGCTTGAGGAGGCTTAGTCCTTCACTAAGATTATCTATCATCCCATTTGGACTATCCTGTTGACCAGAAATGCAGCAGGCAGATAAGCCGTCACCTCAGAATGTAGTTTTCCAGACCTGTAAAACTCAGTGGCTTGTGGCGAGATGTGTTGTCCTGTCCTCATTTCAATTCTAGTATATATTAGCTAGTAAAGCCATATTCTCCTCATATGGAGTTCATTTAGTTAATACAATCACACAAGTATGCACCTTCTATCCTTCTTTATGTAGAATGCCTTATTTATACTTTTCATAGTAAAAATGCATCTTTTAAACTCTAAACATCATATTCCCTAGATGAAAGCTATTATGCTGAATATTGAACATACAACAGAAGTTCAAGAACATATACCTATTTAAGCACAGACATAAAACATAATCTTTTCAAAATAAGTAAGAATTAAAAGTGCATTGGATAGTAGAAGAATATCCCATGCCTGGATTAAAACTTTTCCCAAAAGTTGTTGAACTCAGGTAATTCACACAACACTTCCAGCACTTTGAATTAGCTTGGAAAAATCCTCTTTCCAATGTCTGCCTTTCTCACACAGAAATTCCTCTTCAATTTCACTAAACTTCACTCAGTATTCTCTCTAAACTTCTCACTCAGAATTGTGTAATCCAACTGGTAATGATATAGCTGAATTTAAGAATAAAAACTCAAAAAAAACAATTGTGAAGTATTGGTAATTCACAGCTCTCAGGAAATTATAAATCACTCTCAGAAATTAAGCTCTTCAAAAATTGTGAATTGGTAAGTAAGAATGATGAACAAGGCGGCCTTTTATAGAGCCCCAACCCTTTTGCTTTCCACTTCTGTAGGCATGTAAGTTGTCACAATTGCATTTTGATTAATTCAACCACTATGTGGCGGATTTTTACTTCTATACTCAGCTGTTTAGAGATGAATTGACCTCCATAACTGACAGAAAATTTGAGAAAGTTTCAAACTGCACATGTTAAATAAAGAAGAATCGACACCTACAGGAAATGGCGCCAACTGTGAAAATGATTCATCAAATTGGAAATGGTCTTGGCTATTCACAAAACACATCATCCTTTCTCAGGCTACGTCGCCCGTTATTCCCTGCTGGTTTGATTTATTCTTCCAAGAGAAGCGCACCTCCCAGGCGCATATTTCTCAGGCGCCTTATTTCATTTTCATGCATTAGCATTTCAATAGTTTGAAAAGCAAATATTTTAATTTCCAATAGTTTGCAACATTATTATTTCAAGTGATAGGAAATATTTTGATTTCTTATGTCTCCAATGATTTAAATTTATCAAAATAAGAATAGCCCGATTCATGATTGGTGAATAATAATCGGCTGAAAGATATTCATCGATTTTCCATAGTTTAGATTTTAATATTCACTCTAAGTGAGATATACTCTTTTATCCACTTTAAGAGATTTATAATATTATTAAACTATATATTTATATATATATTATAAATTATATATATATACTTAATATATATATATATATATGTCATATATATATATATATATATATATATATATATATATATATATATCATATATATATGAATACCTTGATTCATGATTGGTGTGAATAATGATTGGCTAAAAGATAAAATTTGTCGATTTTTCATGGTTTGGGCTTTAATATTCACTCCTAAGAGTGGGATATAATCTTTTTGTCACTTTAAAGAGATTTATAATATTATTAAAACTATATATATATATATATATGAATAGCACGATTCATGATTGAGGTAGGAATAATGAAATTAGAGCTAAAAAGATATTCATCGATTTTCATAGTTTAGACTTTAATAATTCACTCTAAAGTGATATATATATATATATATATATATATATATATATATATATATATATATATATATATATATAAGAATAGCCTGATTCATGATTGGTGAATAATAATCGGCTAAAAGATATTCATCGATTTTTCATAGTTTAGACTTTAATATTCACTCTAAGTGAGATATAATCTTTTATCCACTTTAAAGAAGTTTGTAATGAGCTACTATTTATATATATATATTATATATATATATATATATATGAATACCGATTCATGATTAGTGAATAATGATGCGGCTAAAAGATATTCATTGATTTTTCACTTGGTTTTAGACTTTAATATTCACTCTAGAAGTGAGATATAATCTTTTATCCACTCTAAGAGATTTATAATATTATTAAACTATATATTTATATATATTTTATAAATTATATATATATATGAATAGCCCAATTCATGATTGGTGAATAATGTCGGCTAAAAGATATTCATTGATTTTTTCATAGTTTTAGGCTTTAATATTCACTCTAAGTGGATATAATCTTTTATCCACTTTAAGAGATTTATAATATTATTAAACTATATATTTATATATATTTTATAAATTATATATATATATAATTTAGAAACCATATCGTAATATGATATGTACATATATACATACATGTATATGTAAACTAGCACTTGCACCGGAGGGGGTGCAAGGGTTACGCCGATAGAAAAATATAGAGAAGTAAGAAGGGGAGAGACATGCAAATTATCATTAGCAAAGGTAACAATGTTTGACATTAGAAGATAGTAGTAGGTAAATATACAATGTGATTATACAATGTTTGAATCTCAGTAATAGATTGAGAACACGAATCATTACATTTTTTTTGGAATAGATGGATATATTGCATGATGTTTGCTTCAATAGTGTTGTTGTTGTAGGAGTGTACATGGAATGTAGTGTTGGGTGCATGGAATAAACGGATTGGTCAATGGAAATGCAAGGTATGGAAAGGATGGCTGGGGGTGTTATTTGGAGTGCGTGTGGGTATCTGGAGAATACTTGTATAATGGTGGTGCAGTGAATGATTATGATCCATATCAAGAAATTTACCATAAGCAGGTGTAAGGTGTAGATCGAATGTCAATCAAGATTAGGAGGATTCAGAATGTGGGGGGTGATGGGTAAACATGGATTTGGTAGGTGGTACATGGATGAATTGATTTAATTTGGATAAGGTGGATGGAGTGTTGGATCTATTGTGGATGGAGTAAGATGCGTGTACCTCTTTTGCCACATGTAGCTGTTGTTTTTTTTTTGCAATCTCATTGAGATGTAGACATCTCGATTAGGGAGCCATAAGAGTCCTTATGATAAAGTGTTGTTGTCAATGCATGGTTATTCTGAGATTTGGATATCATGGATGTCCCAACTTATGATGGTGTACATTAACGGTTGATGGTTTGGATTTTCTTTTTCCAAACTTGGGAGGCAAGCAATGGTAGGTGGATTTGGTGATTTGTTTGGGCCAAAATGTGTGCATATGTCTTTTTTGGTTGCTATTGAAGCTTTTCTGTGCACCATTGGACTTTGTTTGATGGAAGTGCTTCCCTTCTTGATTTTTTCCCCATAGTTTCTTTTACTAAAGCTTTCTTGTGCACTATTGGACTTTATTTGATGGAAGAGCTTCCCTTCTTGATTTTTTCCCCATAGTTTCTTTTACTGATGGAGATTGGTAGGGATGTTTTTGTGTTGTATTTTATGGTATCCATTTGCATATTATTTGTCCAATTTTTTTATTTATTTGTCCCTTTATTTTTTTTGGTGGATGGGATGATGTGTGAATCATGGTTGAAGGTATGAAGTGTGGTAGCATTGATAGTGGCTTTATCATAAGGACTCTACAGTCTCCCAAATGTTGACTCTTCTTTTTTGTGGAATAGCTACATGTACATTTAGGAGTGAGCATCTCATGGGTGGATGGAAGAGTAGGTGGTATATGTATATGGTTTATTGGATGTTTGGATTCTTGATGTTGATTTTGCATGGTCTTGCTTGAAATATGCTTTGGTTCATGTTCTTGATATGGATCAATTTGGTAGTATGGATTGTATGCAAAGGGGTTTGTTGTATTTTCATGGAGGCATGGGAAGTGGCTCAATATTGTATTGAATGTGATACAGTCTCTGTATGTCTTAAAAATGACCAATACTTTGGGAGGATTCGCCAGCTTGGAGCAACCAGTTGTAGGAGTATACAAAGCTAGAACATCCACTTGCATGTGATTGCAAATGCGCCAGCTTGGAGCAACCATTTGTAGGAGTATATGAAGCTAGAACATCCACCTGCATGTGATTGCAAATGCTTGGTAAGTATAGAAATAATAGTTTCTATGTATATCAATATGGTAAGGTGAAGATAAAAGAAAAACAAATATAGCTTTCTTGAGGGACTGGGGTGTTAATGTATGTGTACTTGTACTCATCATAAAGAGAGAAGACGTAGTCGGAGCTCTTCTTTTTTCCTGATAATTGTGAATGGATTATTCTTCATTCTTGAGTATCGATCAAAGGTAAATGGTGGGTCGATCCTAAGTCCGTGTATTGATTTAACTCTAGATATAGCTGTAAAAGTTAATCCTTGTCTTTCTTTTTTGCCTATATCGATTGTTGCTCTTTCGATTGTCATTCCTTGGGATTTATGTATTGTAATTGCCCATGCACTGCAAAGTGGTAATTGCCTCTGAGCACCTAGTGATATGGGTGATATAGGAATAGTTTTTGGGGCATGGATGCTCCAAGGTGGGCCATTGTAAGTATCAAATTTTACTACCACATATAATGGTAAATCTGGTGGTTTGGAGCTTTCCGTGTATACAATATCTACAACTTGTCCAAGAGAACCATTTACAAGGCCTGCTTGAGTCCATAGGTTTGTAGTTAGCATGATGCGTTGGCCTTTACAGAGTAGGAGTTCATGGGGAAGCTTGTCAGCATCATTGTCGATCTTTGATGGTAGGGTTGTTTTTATTGCAATACTAAGTGCAATAGGAAGATTTAATAGCTGTATCATTTTTTTGTTGTGTGTTCCAACCAAGTCATTGGTCGGGAATAGGTGCATTGCTAGGTCGAAAGACTTGTTTTCTTTGTGTGATAACTCTTTGTTTGTGCGACGCATTAGTAGCTCCCAATCTTGTTCAGTCGGTTCTGCATTACGGATGTTTTGTAGAGTTCTTCAAAAGTCAATTTGAGCTTGTGTGTCTCCATGTTGTCGAAATATTTTTTCTAGTGTGATAACAATAGTGAATTGTTCCCAAAGGGCTTTCGCATCTGTGTGGGCGACATATATAGGTTTGTCCATTACAGGAGGTAGCTGTGCAAAGTCACCTACAAGAATGATAGATCTTCCACCAAAGCATAAGTGTTGTTGGTGGGGGAAAGCCTCGCGTAGCCTAGTATCGATTTTTAAGAATAATTTTGGGCCTAGAAAGCTTAGCTCATCAACTAGGAGGTATTTTATGTGTCTCATGCTATGTTGGAACATTGCAAGCGACTGACCCTTCAATGGATGCATTTCTTTGATTGGAATCTTCAAGGCAGAATGTATAGTTGAAGCATGTATGTTGAATGCTGCGATTCCTGTAGGAGCAACAACAAGGAGAGGGCTATGTTGTGGCACTAAATTGGAAAGGGAGTGTTTAATGCAATGAATAAGATAGGATTTTCCTGTTCCTGCTGTGCCTTGTATGATCATGTACAATGGTTTTTCTATTTCATAAGAATTGTAGTGGTCCATAACAAGTGTCAAAGCGAGTTGTTGTTTGGGAGAGAGTGGATATGGGAGGTTGCTAAACTCAAAGGGTGTTGGGCTGTCATGTTGGTCCACCTTGTTTGTGCATATGAAATGCTCTACAGTTTCATGTAACGGTTGAGGTATTGTACAGGCATTCCAGTTGTGGCAAGTGTCAAAGTCACGTCTTCCAAGCATATCGAGGGAATTAAAATTCCCACTAGTACCAAGACCCAATTGTGATAAGAACTCCCATTCATTCAATTGAATTGTATTGCCTATATTGTTTTGATCTTCTGGCTCCTCTTCCTCTTCTTGACTTACTTGTTCATCAACTATATGGTCAACATGCCACACACAATATTTGCGTAAATTCATCTCCTTCCAATTTGCAACAATTTTCTCTTTCTCGATACCAATGTCTGCTTCAATGTTGTGAAAGTGCTTGTAAAGAAGTAGTTCACTCCAACAAAATGTTTCAAAATGTTCTGAATCCTCCTTTGGAATAGCAGTAAATCGAGGGAAGACACTGATAATTGCCTTATGTTTCCTTTCTTTCCACTTGTACTCTTTGCGACTTGATGAGAATGAGAATGTTCGTGCGGATTCAAGTAGTGTTACTTTATCCATTTCAAGAGGACGTTGTGTGTATTTATGGATGTAGGTCAGCTCCAATGCATTTTCGTTTTGGTTTGTTTGGATTCGGTTGAAAACTTTTCTACCAACATTAAGCACCATAAAATCACAATTACAAACAACAAGGGGCAACTTTTGTAACATATGGCACGTTTCTTGTGCACCTATATCACGATCAGCAATAATTTCGGACATGAATTTTCGGTATGCTGCAAGTGCCTTGTCTTGGGGTGCTTGCTTTTGACATATGCGTGTCAACATATCAAGGCAGCTCTCAGATTTTCTTTCTGCCTTCGCGGCATATTTTGCAATGTACTTTAGAACTAGTGTTTTTGAAAGCACGGGCTGACAATCCATATTGGCCCTCCATATGGAAAGCATTGCTGGACTATGTATATTCAATCTATCATCATTACGTGCAGGGCAATAGGTTTTTTTCCCAGCTTCGTCACTGCACAATGAAGAGTTGGTACATTCAGGCCAGGGTGCACTATAGCGACACTCCATGTTGTTCCCTTTCTTGCGAAGGCAGGTTGATTCAGAACACTTGGTATGTCTTTGGACACGGTTAAGTAACTCTTCATAGTCAGTAAGTGTGTTTGTATCAAATATTTCGGGTGTTGTTAGTAAGCATGGATCGTCTTGCGAAGATTGATGGAATGTGTTGCTTCTATCTCCCAGATTTTGAGGATTCCAAGCACTGACATATCTATCAAAGAATGATTTTGCTATGTCTACATCTGTATGATTGCTCCAGTTAAGAGTGTCCATGTTTGGTGCACCCTCAATCCAAAGGAAGCCATGTACATGTGCAGACCCTCGATGTTGCCACTCATATCTATACCAGTAGTTTGTTGCGCAATATAGTTTCTCTAAGACTTCTTCACGAAATGCTGTGAATCTTTGATGCAAGTATAAGGATGTGGTATGTGGGTTCATAACAATGTTATCTATGCGATCTTTATTGTTTAGTGATGTTTGGGTTGCCCCCTTTGTAAATAGTTGATGTAAATCAAGCCATTTGGTGTCTGCAGCACTTAAGGTGAAGAATAGTGTTGGGGAGCCTATTTGGTTGATCATGTTTGACAATTCACCATGAGACTTATTCCAATATGCTCGTGTCCCTCTAAGGGATGATCCGTAATGCATCAGTTGTTCGGCTAGTTTAGTGTCAGGCAATGTTTGTATATGGAGGCGAAGGCTGTCTATGGTAGTTGGTATGCAGTCCTCAGCATTTTTCTTGACAAAAATGGAGGCAACACCTTGGCTTCGGTGACGCATCAATAGATTCAAGACAAAATATCTAAACCTTGGGTGCCTTCCAAATCTATTATCATGGAACCTCATTAGGTGCAACACATATTCATGCATTTCAATTTGTCTATAGCGAGGTTGTAAATGTAATGCATTGCCATTGGGAAACAAAGAAGGAAAAGCCATGTCTAGAAGTCCTTCAGTATTGTATTCATTAACTGGTGATGACTCAAGTGTTGGCCAATCTATAATGGTGTGATTGTGATCTCTAACTTGCAATGTTTCTTTTATGATTTCTAGTTCACGACGTTTATTTGGTAGCCTAGCCATGAAGGATGAGGAGCAAGTGAATTCAGTGTCGGGTGAGTCTGCGTTAAATTTGGAAGCACTAATTGGAGCAACAATATTGTGATCGTCAGCATTAATGTTATGAAGCATAGTGGAAATGTCTGTATTTGTATCAGGGAGCTCCTGAAGGGATGCAAAATCCACCTCGACATCTTTGTAATATGGGTCATTTGTGATTTTATATTTCAGTGCAGCCCACACACGATGCCTACTTACATAGCAGTCATAATGGTCACCTCTTGTATTGGTTCTTCGAACCACCAACACATCCAAGTTTTCTATTTTATGTGGCAAGTATTTTGCTATGGTGTTGATGTCCTGTGGGAAACAAATTGTGTGGCCACTATATTTGTATTGGCCTCCACGAGCATGTGTTACTTGTATTATTGGATTGACTCGTGCTATTAACATTTCTTCGACTTGTGTTAGTGTTCGTAGCTCGTACGGCTGTACTCCTGGGTCCATTAAATTAGTTGCTGAGAAACGATGTCTACCTGTCTCACGGAAGCATCTAAAACAAACTGGACCGGTTTGTGTTGTGTTGGTACGGATTCCTGGGTAGCATTCATGGCAAATTGTGCAAGTTGGTAAGTTGGATAGTTTATCTAGTTTTGAACGAAATCTTTTTGAAGCGTCTATAAAGTTTTGTTCAGAATGCGGTAAGCTTGTGGATTGATTTTTCCGTGTGTGGATTGTTTCATGTGTGCATGCTGACAAACCTATGTTGAAAGTGTGTTCATTTTGGGATACACATTCGTATGGGTCAATGTTGTGTTGGTTTGATTGAAAGGAAGGTGGTGTATTGGCTTCTATTGCTTGTTTTCCTATGCGTTCAAAATGACGGCGAATGTTGATTTCTTCTTTATGTTGCATGTAGTAGTTATGAGTTCTTTTACGGGATTGTATGCTTTTAGGGGTAGAGGTCGCCATCTGTAAAGGAAATATGAACTATAATTATCAAATGAACAATTACAAATACATACAAAATTGAAGAAGGTAAACATTAATTTTGATGAGTTCTTCGATCACTATATTCTATGAAAAGTTGTTGAGATACAATTGGTATGCTATATACATGAGTAATTTGGTAGAAGAAACATATCACAGTATTTTCATATTTTTTATAACATCAATATATTCAATATACATGTGATTTTGAAATTCCATGTATGGAATGAAAATTCTAGAAAGTATACTATATAAGGTGTTACAAAATTTCATATACATTATATGAGTGCTTGAGGTACATCTAAACACTAGCAATATGAGACATAGTAGTGATTTCACTCAACATGAGCAAATTCTCTGCAACAAAATCTAGCTTGTCGACCTTTGTGATTGTTGATTTGACTCGTCCTTGAGCAACACTTGAATCATAGGAATTTGTGATTGTGAAGATAAATTGCTTGAATAACACTCCTTTCACTATGGTTTCAGCTTCAATTTCTGTTCCAGAATTGAATTGTAGCATGTATAAATTATCTGCAGACATTCCAAGGAGTTTGGTAGCTGGTTCTTCAAAAGCAACAGCCCATAATATTCCTGTATGATCTGCGAGCTTTAGCTGGAGTATGTATCTATAGGTACATTTAGGAGTAGTAGCTTTGCACTTGGAACAATACCATGTCTGATCATCATTCTGGACAACTTTCTTTTTACATTGTCTTCCATCTAAGTCAAGGGGGCAAGATGGATAGCATAATGAATTTGTTTTTATGTATTGCACTGATGCTTTTAGAGTGCATTGGAAAGTTTTTTTCACACTGGTAGTTTGCTCTTCAATATCAGCAATTGATTTCCTCATAAGCACGAGAGGTGCATCCAATGGTTGTGTATTCAATGGAGTGACATTAGCCCCATTCTGTTCAAACCATGATTTGAGTTGTTCGGCCTCCTCTATTCTTGGGTTTACAAATAGGTGGGTGCTTGCCAACGTGCTTATGACCTTGCCATTATACTCAGTGACACGGCCATTTTTTATTGCAAGTACAGACACATGTTTTAAGTGATAGCTCTCCTGCAGTTGCTTGCCTTCCTTTTCAGTTGTTGGACCCCATAAAGTAATATTAATGGTAGATGAAGAGGTATCTATCAATTTGATGCTCCTTCGAAGAACTTCAGTCCCATCCCTCCTCCTTATGGTTGAGCTTGGGTCCACACATATGACTATTCCAATAACATCAACAAGGATATTATTGTTCAATTCTAAAATGTCCTTAAAGGGTGTGAAGGAGAACTTATGTTTGGGAATTGCAAGGTCATCTTCTGAGTGAGAAATTTTGGATTCCTCGACTAAAAGAATTTCAAGCTGGCTATTCAGTTTGTTGTACAACCTATTAGCTGACTTAATAGTCCCACCAGATATTGTATATACTTCTCCAAAATGTACATTCATGTAATGAAGGTTTGCAACTTCATTAAAGCATGTTATTCGTATTTCAGTGCACTCACAATCAACAATATCAAAAGAGAAGACCTGCCCTTGTCCCTTCTGTGTGTTGAAGTGGTGCATCTGTTTTTTCATGGTAACACGACCCTTTATAAGCCACCTTGTCTGAAATGGATTCAAATTTCTAATGGGCGTAATATTGGATGGGGAGTCTTTCTTTTGTAGGGAAGAGGCTAACCCAAACAGTGCCCTTTGAGTAGGTGGCTTTGTCACCATAGGAATGTTACTCATGCTTGTAGATGGAGTAGTTGAGTTTGTAGAAGTTACTTTCTGGACTTGCTCTTCAAACAGGTAGGCAGGTTGACCAATGATGTCATGTTGCAAACATGTGATTTCTAATTTGGAGATGACTATCCACCTATAAAGATTAAACGAGTCAGTATTTTGAGTACAATTAAATGTGGTAGAGCTGATAAAAATGCTAGGCTACAAATTGGTAGTTGTGAATTTTGTAGATATGCATGCAAATAGCGTGGCTCACCTTGAATTGCAAAGAACAGGGCAACTGTATCCTATCAATTTGAGTATAGATCCTTTCTGGAGTTCTTTAGAAGCTATGCATTGGTTGTACTTTGTTGGAAGTGTTGCCTTCTGCTTATGTACCCCATCGGAGAGATCCACTCTATATCGATCAACCAATTTGAGTGCATGGCCAAACGGTGCAATTTCTAATGCTTGTAGATGGGGTTGCAAGTTTAGGTTACCATTATTCATCAGCTTGATTGCATCCTTAGTCAAGGAATATTTTGTCAGGAGAGGTGGTTGCGGTACTATAACATTGTTATCAAGGCTTATAGGCGTGGCTTGTACTTGTTGGGTTTGCTATTCAAAGAGGTTGGTGGGCTTGCCAATGATATCTTGCGGCCCACATATGATTTCTAATTCCGATATGACGATCCACCTATGAGTGTAAAATAAAGAAGTATTATCAATAGGATGATATGTAAAATAATGGAGTTCATGAAAGATAATCTAAAAGTTTTGATTTTGCATATTGTAGCAAATTACTAAAATATGATGGCTCACCTTGAATTGCAAAGAACAGGGCAGCTATATTTAATGAGTTTAACTATAGAGCCCTTTTGTAGTTCTTCAGAATCTATGTGGTGGTTGTATTGTTTTGGAAGTGTAGCCTTCTGATTATGCACCCCATCAGAGAGTTGTAGTATATAGCGATTGGTTGGTTCAGGCCCATGTCCAAACATTGAAATATCTATTGCTTGTAGATGGGGTTGTAGGTCTACGTTTCCATCATGGATCATCTTAATTGCGTTCACAGTCAAAGAAAACATTGTGGCAAGAGAGCGAACTAGTCCTTGCAAAAGTAAATTGTAGTTGGCAGCTATTACTTACTTTCAATGATGTATAAAAAGCATACTTTGTGAAGTGTGAAATTAATATGTTGTATACCCAACAAAATATACTTAACTAATTCGATAATATTTCAGAAAGCAACAATGTTCTTGAATGCAACCATACAAGTAGTAGTTTAAATAAAAGTGTGTATAGAAGTTACATAGAGTAAAAGTAAATTTAGAATAATACCTGTAAATGTGATTTTGAATAGGTATGTATGTCAAAATAGTGGCCTTTAGAAGTTAGCTTGCTGCACTTGTAAGGAAAACAAAAAGGGAGAGTGTAGTGAGTAAAAAATTTAGTTCACGCTATTAAGTAATCTAACTAAATTGGATGCACTCTAAATGTTTAGATCTGCATTCTATGCTAAAGGAATAAGAGGAAACATGCTTTCTAACAAATGAGTATAAAAGTAGTGCATTAATAGCAAGGGATAAACAACGAATGAGAATACAATAAGATTAAAGAGAGTTACTTGGTTCATAAATGTTTTAACCTATTATTGGAGAGCACTAATTTTATGTGGATTGTGTTCTGGTTGAGGATACATCTATCATGTATGTTAATATAGTATACTAGAAATGTGAAATATGTTAAAAGAATGGAAGTGAGTACAATATTATCGTTCTACTAAGTGATCAAATTTTAAGGAATGTAGGTGAAAAAATGAGACAATTATTGAAGGAGAGATATAGCATTTGTTGGTGATATATATTTGTTGGAGTGAACACAATGGTTAGACTATGCGTAGTTGAAGTCAAATGAGGAAAGGTTTGCAACACATTATATGCAAACTACTATTCTTAATTATATGCAATTGAACATGGCATTTGTTTTTTGGAATTTCGACATATGGGTCAAGTAAAGATATACAAAACAAAAGCAAAAGTCAAGAACCAAGATGCAAAATGATAGCAAGAGAACAATGTATACATATTTTCGAAGCAAAAAATGTGTTACATGGTATTGTAGTAGGTGACATATTGGATCTTTTTATTGCGAGGAGAAGTGCCTTGTTCATAAGTATATTGGAGCTTACATTTCTTTAAGGGAGTTACAAAATATCCAACTATCCATAAGTTGGTAAAAGCTGAAGTTATATCATTATATCAACTACTATATCCACATTTATAGTGATAATGTATCTTAGGGATGGTTCAAGTAATTTTGGAACGCTTCTTTAATGTAGATAGAGCCACCTTGTCCGTAGAACTCATCCGCTTTCATTTCACGAAGGAAAGTACAAAATGAACTCAACTTCTCACAAGTTGAATGGAACTCATGTACTGTTACTTCCATTGACTGAATGTCCAAATCTTGGACACTTTGCATGTTTTGAACAGTGGCCTTCGCTTGTTGTAGCAAGTCCAAGCAACTAACTGTAATGTCATTTGCAAAATCTTGTATCTGACTTGTAGAGTTTTGATTTGCATTGATTGACGGTGTCGAATTGGCTGACAACATTGGCCCACTGGAACTACTGGAGATGTCAATAATATCCATTGCTATTTAATTGACGATGTTGAGTTGTATCTTACAACCTATGCTGCAATAATATATGTTTTGTGTCAGTGTTTAACCCTATGCTCCAATAATATATGTGTTTTTTGAGTGGTAATTTATCATTTTTTACAATTCTACTTATGAATAATAATTATTGCTAATATTATTTTTAAAAAGACAATTATATTTATTAAATTATAATATTCTTAAAATGTAACTATATATCTACATATTTAAAAGTTAAATAATAATACTATTGAAATTTACATATATGTATATATAATTTATATATTACATAAAATACACTATAATAAGTTTTCAAATAAATTTAGAAATAAATAAATTTAAAACATTTATGTATATAACTTATTATTTATATATAAGATTTACTATATATTACAAATTGGTAATCTTTACATGTGCAACACTATTCCGAATCGAATATCAAGCAATAACTATACAAACAACTAAATATCCAATTGATAACTATTTGATACTAATGGATATTATATTGTAAATAAATCATTAACTATAACTTTTCCATACTAAAGAATACCACATTAAATAATTAAAAAAGTAACTTAATTGTAATTGTTCAATATCAATTGATCGTTGATAAATTTAATTGGCCAATACTAATAAATATCACAAAAAAAATATACTAGCACCTATTTTACTTCATTAAATCTAAAACACAATATTTTACAATTTAAATTGCACTTCTATAAATGAATTTGCACTCCATATATTTGGCCCTGTTTAAGGTTAAATGAAATCCAATGTGCCACCATATCCCTAATTAATCCTCTTTCTTATGATAAAATTCAAACTAAGTTTGTGAATGTTACAAGTAAGGTTAAGAAGCATCGCACAGAGACTGTGAAAAGTAAGGTTAAAAGGAATGATGTGAATGTAAATGAGATTTTTTGGCATATTGTATATGTGAAATACCACGTTCTTTATCACATAAAAGAAGAACATATGCTAAGAATAAAACATACATATTACAAACTATACACACTATATATGTATACATATAAATATTTTAGAATGATAGGACATAAAATGGTACATTATAATTGATATCAACTGTGACACCCAAAGTAGAGTATTACAAACATTGACTTAAATATATGAAAATAATTCACTAGAGGTAAAAGGTAAAATTAAACTCATCAAAGAATTCACTTTTATCCTTAGGTAAAATATCTAATAGATAGTTTATCGGTCTTTGATAGTTTATGTATATTTGTTGCATTAAAGATCTATTTATCTTTAAAGAATAAAATTAAATTAATTAAAATATCTAAAATATATTGCATCAAATATCAAAATCAGATTGA
Organism: Sequoia sempervirens; assembly: GCA_007258455.2. Taxonomy (NCBI): domain Eukaryota; kingdom Viridiplantae; phylum Streptophyta; class Pinopsida; order Cupressales; family Cupressaceae; genus Sequoia; species Sequoia sempervirens. Next base: position 13,506 of record VDFB02172964.1, on the reverse strand, counting down.
GGGTTTGAAGTTATAAGTAATATCTTTAAAGAATAAATTTCATCCGAAATGGAATATATCAATTTCAAACAATCTCGTGAAAAGTGGAATTATCACCACCAAAACAAATGGTTGCCAGTGAATAGTTATTGAAGATCTTCCGGGGGTGTTTGGATAAGAATTAAGGAAATGCTGATTGGAGAGTTTTTTTTCAGTTGCCAAAATTAAGGAGAATGGAGGGTAAAAAGCATAGAAATAGAGTGAGTTGCACACTATAGTAAATTGTGAGCAATTTCAGTGTCTGGAGTCAAGTGAATGTATGCATATAAGTTAGGCAAAGAAACTAAAACCACATTCAACAAATTATAGCAGAAAATCAATAATGTTCAAATGGCTTAAAGAACTATTTTTATCAAAAAAATCTGAATCTAATACTAAAATTAGTCTTAGACCTAAGAAGCAAAAGATCCCAAGATGACATATGGTAAAATAATAATCCTCTGATGAATGTTCCATGTAAGGAGAAAGTTGCTTAACTCAAATAGAGTGGACTACTTAACAACACAACAGTGTTAAGGCAGACACTGTAACGAAGCGGCTGTGATAGAATGGACTATAAAGAGTTGGAAACCACACAAGTCAACAAAGGGCTATTTAGCATTCAACAACAAATGTTGGAGGATCCAACATAAAAATGCATTTCTTAGCCAAAGAATTGAAAAAAATGGACATTTATAGGGAAGTATTTTTATGCATTTAACTTTATCTCTAAAAGAATGGCTGTTGAACTTAGCCATACCCTATGAAAAAGAAAAAAACAGCATTCAGACATGAATGTTACTGTAACAACTATTCAAAGTTGATCATCTCTGTAGATTTCAAAATAGTAAATTTCTAAATGAAAAATATGTAAATGGAACATAATCATTCTATTTCAAGTAGCTTCCAATCGGGAAAAAAAATAACAGAAAAATTAAAGGCATTGGAGTTCTGAAACTTTCTGATCACCTTCCTACGCTGAGCTGGGAACTAGAATAATGTTGGATGTGTCTAATGATTATGGATCACTCTTACAATGACGGTGGCTACAACATTGATGCTTTTCCATACGTCTACACAACTTTGGAAACTGAGACTATCATATGTTACAATCAATACTGTTAAATTTAACTGTTTGTAGAGGTAGTAAAGGGTCAGAAAGAGGGTCTATGGCATAAGCAACACCTATAGAAGCTAAAAGGGAGGTTTTATGGGAGTATCGAATAGAGCCCATGCCTAGGAAATGGGTGGCCTAGGCAGAAACCCACGTGGCTAATCACAGGATAATCTTTGTTACACCATGTTCCTCTCTTGCGGAAGTCATTAAACAGGCGAGAAGAAGACTTTAGCGCAGGAGAATAATGAATAGCAGGTGGAAAATGCTAAGCAAGCATATGGCGTTGCATTATGGATTGATTCTAAACGCAGGGCAGTTGATAACCATTTTTTTTTTCAAAGAATACTTATCGTTCTACCAAATTTGTAGTAGTGTTATGGAAGATGAATAGTAACAAGTGATAAACTATAATAGAAGCTACATATTACCATGGATTGATAAATTTCGTTGCCTGAGATCTCGTCTGCCCTTTGCTTAGATTTGTTTCCTCAAATGTTTTGTACCATTTGCATAGTTTGCTGCAATGTTGGTGAGAAATGTCTACTTCTACTTCCAATGATAATCTCATTCAAAGCATGTTCATTCTTCTTGTAGGGATAATCAGCCGCCAGATATTTGCCGACATCATTAAATGAAGAGGATTGAAATTAGTAATGTGGGTAGGATTTTTATTACCAGCTAGAGGTTGATCGATAGCTAGGATGTGGATTACCAGCTAGAGGTTGATATTTACAATTCTCGAGAATTCAAATTTGACAATAAATGCAGACAGCGGTAGGATGTGGATTACCAACTGGAGGTGGGTTATTTTGTAGTTCAATGAATTTCCAACGATGGACTAGAGACTTCCAAGGATGGATTTCCACTATATCTCCCTACAGCCACAATTGAATCTCACAATAAATCCGCTATAAACTTTCTACCCGCTGAAGCGGCCACATGTAGCAATGTCAGATCACTATGCTCGATAATGGTTTCTACTCTTTCCCCAAAATTTAGATACTCAATGACTTTAGGATTATCATGGTCGCTTCCTTCAACCACTTTATACAAAAGGCCTTGCCCATTTGCATCTTTGACTTTTAGGATGTCTTCATTTATTTGACAAAATTTAAACGAGGTATGAGTGTCCTTTCATAACTGCAACATGGAAAGCCATTTAGCCTCCCACCAAACCCTAAACTTTGGCTGAAACCATGGTAGTCTCAAAGTCGTGAGACTTGTTTCAGGCCAAAACCTCATCCATAATATAGCCTATTAGCTAATTACAGGCAATAATAACATAATATTATTTATCCACAGATAATAGGTAGTGTGTATATATATATATATATATACACATGTATATACTCGTATATATCTTAGTGTACACGTATGTGTATGTATACCATATCAACACATACATATGAGCATATCCATTTTCCGATCATACGTCTGTATTGATATGTTGATACATATGAACACGTGTACATACTATATGCATGTGTATACATACCCACTCAACCTATTCACTTATGTCCATTAACATTATCCTCACAATGATCATTGTACAATAAGTCAGATACACAAATAAACATCACTTATACATGCATTTAGAAGTAGACACGACTCCTAATGCCAACATACAAGCCTACAGATGACTTACCCATAACTCAAACAAACTGATTTAGCTTACTCAATCTAAGGGACGTGTGTGTGTATGCTCAAATGGTTCTCGTTACTGTTTACCCGACCAAGCTCCTCTCCTGAGTGATATTTCTCCTCTACTTGGAGGAATGGTTCGCACACCTGCATTCAATGACACACTAACGAGAGTCATATGTTCACAACAAATCAGTATACATGAAACATCTCAAAAGTTCATTATTCAACAACTTACATGCAACATTCATCTAGGATTACATCAATAGAAGTAACAATCAAATGAGACAATCATTAAATGGAACACATTCATATTGATAACAAGAAACAACATGTTTTATTCATCACATTGATTCAATCATTACAATCAATTGCCCTATGCAATAGTAGCTATACAATTATAACATACCTAGAGGATTTCATTTTAATTAGATCTATAAGGTTTGCTCAATGTTAACAACATTCTAAAGATCTATCATTCATATAAGAAATTCTATTTAAAGAACTCATTCACAATTTTCTTTGCCAAAAGAATAATTTTCATTATAATAAAAAAGGATTTTCAATTTCCTTGAGTTTACATAGAATGGCTATTAAGATATTCTAAGGGAGTATATCCCTCAGATTCGCTTTCCGATACATAGCTACATGGGGTATAACCCTCAAATTTTTGCTCATTTCTATCTTCAAAAAGATAATAACCCTCAAATTTGTCCTTAGACACAGTTTCAAGGTACACTGCCCTCTGATTTGCCACTTGTAGCTATTACAATGACTTCCGCTAAGGGAAATAACATGACAAGACTAACACTACATTTTGAGGGCATATCTTTGGAAAGTGATAAAGAGTCTAACTTTGCTAGAGAGACAGGAGGTAAGTAGTTGAAGTTGGCATCATCTTTCATCCTTCTCTTCTCTTGGCTAATTCGCAAAAGAGCATGACTGATTGTCTCGGTATTGATTAGCCAAATGACGTTGTCATAGTTAGTTCCCTCAATAGTACGAACAAGGGCTTCTCTTTCCTTCTTGGCCCATAGGTAGCACTCATTTCCGACCACTAACTTTCTTGCGGTCATCTTGAGACGCACCATTCTAGCACAAAAATTTCCAAACATTAGATTCTCATAATGTTGGATTGGAAACATAGTGAGCACATAGGTTCCAGAGTTGAACGTGGTAGCTTTGATACCATGTGTAACATTCCCATTGTTCTCCCTAGTAAATCTACTAAGGTTTTACCCACATGTAATTATCTATGCATCCAATGTAGAGCAATTAAAAAAAAAAATCTATTCAATAATAAATGCATC
>VDFB02172963.1:0-17707 GCA_007258455.2 Sequoia sempervirens | reverse complement strand
GAATCTGAGCCCCCGGGCCTCTAAGGTGAACACGATGACTTGAGGGTGTAAGTCGAACGATTCGTTGGTGTAATCGAGTCCGATGTGGTGCAAAGCGAGCTGTGTGCGAAAAGTCAAAAATCGGGGGGCATGTCTGTTTCTCGGTGTGATCCTACGGATGCCTAGGATTCAGACAAATAGCTTATATAAGGGGTATGTGTTCTACTATGGCCCATTCCGAATGCGATGCGAGTTGGGAAGCCGAGTGTCTTAGCCTGTAAAGAGAACACATCGACTTGAGGGCTCAAGTCGAATGATTCACCGGTGCCGAACAAGTTCGATGCGATACAAATCATGATGTGTTTGAAAAGTTAGAAATTGTGGGCCTTGGACATTTCTCGATGTCATCCTACCAATGCCTGGGATTCAGACAAATAGTTTATATAGGGGACATGTGTCATTCGGCATGCCCCCCCTGCGCGCCCCTCAAGCGTGACCGCGATGCTGCTCGAACAGATGAAGGATTGTGCGGTCAGTTTTAATCAAGCAGCATCGCGGTCACGCTTGAGGGGTGCACAGGTCGCCTGACATGAATGCATTCAGTACACCGGATTGTTGTGCAGTGTCTCCCCCGACGTCCTAGAACGGTTTCGGCATCAGACGAAACTCACAAACACGGACAGTGCTAGTAGCCGTTCGTAAATCGTCCATGTTGCACCCAAGTAGGGGACTTCGACAGAGACAGTGCACAGGAATCCCTTGTACTGCATCCACCAGATTGTTGTGCAGTGTCTCCCCATATGTCCTAGAACGGTCTCGACATCAGATGAAACTTGCGAATACGGATGGCATTGGTAGCCATTCGTAAATCGTCCATGTCGCGCCCAAGTAGGGGACTTCGATGGAGACACTGCAGAGGAATCCCTTGTACTGCATGAGGCCTAGACTCTCTATTGCTATGCGACGGCTCCCTTGCATTCTCCTACCGGTCCCAGTAGCGGATGCAACTCGATATATGGGAGGGGAACTGGTAGCCTTTCCCGATGTTTTCCGGGACCAAGTAGGGTATGACTCGGGACATGTGTCATTCGGCATACCCCCCTGCGCGCCCCTCAATCGTGACTGTGATGCTGCTCGAACGGATTAAGGATTGTGTGGTCGGTTTTAATCGAGCAGCATCGCGGTCACGCTTGAGGGGCGCGCAGGTCGCCCGAGACGAATGCATGCAGTACACCGGATTGCTGTGCAGTGTCTCCCTCGATGTCCTAGAAGGTCTACCGACCGGTTGACACTACATACGAACAGGCGTAGCGGTAGCGATCCATAAATCATCCATGTCGTAAATGGGGACTTGATGGAGACAACACGGGAATCCTTATCTTTGCATGAGGCTGGATATCTCTATTGCTATCGTGACTCCCTTACGTCTCCCAATGGTCTGGTAGCGGATAAGGCTCTTTGGCCGGGAATAAGTAGGGGGATGACTCGAGAAACCGCCATTTAGCGGTTGGGTGGCCGGGGTCGGGACCAAATTTCGAGCACCGACTACTTTTGAAAAAAAGTCAGAAATCAAGGGCCTTGGACGTTTCTCGGTGTCATCCTACCGATGCCTGGGATTCAGACAAATAGCTTATATAGGGGACATGTGTCATTCGGCATGCCCCCCTGCGCGCCCCTCAAGCGTGTCCGTGATGTTGCTCGAATGGATGAAGGATTGTGCGGTCGGTTTTAATCGAGCACCATCGCGGTCACACTTGAGGGGCGCGTAGGTTGCCCGAGATGATTGCATGCAATACACCGGATTGTTGTGCAGTGTCTCCCTCGATGTCCTAGAATGGTCTCGGCATTGGACGAAACTCCCGAACATGGGCGGCACTGGTAGCCATTCGTAAATCATCCATGTCACGCCCAAGTAGGGGACTTCGACAGAGACATTGCACAGGAATCCCTTGTACTACATGAGGCCTGGACTCTATATTGCTATGCGGAAACTCCCTTGCATTCTCCCAACGGTGCCGGTAGCGGATGCGGCTCGGTATATGGGAGGGGAACTATTAGCCTTTCCCGATGTTTGTTGGAACCAAGTAGGGTATGAATCAGGAGCCACCGTTTAGCGGTTAGGTGGCTGGGGTCGGGACCAACTTTTGAGCACCGATTGCTTTTGAAGAAAAGTCAGAAATCGGGGGCCTTGGAAGTTTCTCGGTGTCATCCTACCGATACCTGGGATTAGGAAAAATAGCCTATATAGGGGACATGTGTCATTCAGCATGCCCCCCCTGCGTGCCCCTCAATCGTGACCGCGATGCTGCTCGAACTGATGAAGGATTGTGATGTCCGTTAATCGAGCAGAATCGCAGTCACGCTTGAGGGGCACACAGGTCGCCCGACACGAATGCATCTAGTACACCGGATTGATGTGCAGTGTCTCCCTCGACGTCCTAGAACGGTCTCGGCATCGGACGAAACTCGCGAACATGGGCGGCACTGGTAGCCGTTCATAAATCGTCTATGTCGCGCCCAAGTAGGGGACTTCGACGGAGACACTGCACAAGAATCCCTTTTACTGCATGAGGCCTGGACTCTCTATTGCTATGTGGCGGCTCCCTTGCATTCTCCCAATGGTCCCGACAGTGGATGCGGCTCAGAATAGGGGAGGTGCACTCGTAGCCCTTCCCGAAGTTTGTCGGGACCAAGTAGGGGATGACTCGATAGCCGCCGTTTAGCAGTTGGGTGGCCGAGGTCAGGACCAAATTTCGAGCGTCGACTGCTTTTGAAAAAAAGTCAAAAATTGGGGGCCTTGGACATTTCTCGGTGTCATCCTACCGATGCCTGGGATTGGGACAAATAGCTTATATAGGGGACATGTGTCATTCGGCATGCCCCCCCTGCGCATCCCTCAATCGTGACCGCGATGCTGCTCTAACGGATGAAGGGTTGTGCAGTCAATTTTAATCGAGCAGCATCGAGGTCACGCTTGAGGGGCGCGTAGGTCACCCGACACGAATGCATGCAGTACACTAGATTGCTGTGCAGTGTCTCCCTCGACGTCCTAGAATGGTCTCGGCATCGGAAAAAACTCGCGAACACAAGCAGCACTGGTAGCCATTCATAAATCGTCCATGTCACGCCCAAGTAGGGGACTTCGATGGAGACACTGCAGAGGAATCCCTTTTACTGCATGAGGCCTAGACTCTCTATTGCTATGCGGTGGCTCCCTTGCATTCTCCCAACGGTCCCGGTAGCGGATGCGGCTCAGAATAGGGGAGGGGCACTGGTAGCCCTTCCCAAAGTTTTTCAGGACCAACTAGGGGATGACTCAGGAGCCGCCGTTTAGCGGTTGGGTGGCCGGGGTCGGGACCAAATTTTGAGCACCGACTGCTTTTGAAAAAAATTCAGAAATCGGGGGCCTTGGACGTTTCTCAGTGTAATCCTACAAATGCTTGGGATTCAGACAAATAGCTTATATAGGGGACATGTGTCATTCGGCATGCCCCCCCTGCGCGCCCCTCAAGCGTGACCACGATGCTGCTCGAACAGATGAAGGATTGTGTGGTCGGTTTTAATCGAGCAGCATCACGGTCACGCTTGAGGGGCCCGTAGGTCATCCAAGATGAATGCATGTAGTACACTAGATTGTTGTGCAGTGTCTCGCCCAACGTCCTAGAACGGTCTCGGCATCGGATGAAACTCGCGAACACGGGCTGCACTAGTAGCCCTTTGTAAATCATCCATGTCTCGCCCAAGTAGTGGACTTTGATAGAGACACTGCACAGAAATCCCTTGTACTGCATGAGGCCTGGACTCTCTATTGCTATGCGGCCACTCCCTTGCATTCTCCCAAAGGTCCCGATAGCAGATGCGGCTCAGAATAGGGGAGGGGCACTGGTAACCCTTCTCGAAGTCTGCCGGGACCAAGTAGGGGATGACTCAGGAGCCGCAGTTTAGCGGTTGGGTGGTCGGGGTCGGGACCAATTTTTGAGCGCCGACTGCTTTTGAAAAAATGTCAAAAATCAGGGGCCTTCGACGTTTCTCGGTGTCATCCTACCGATGCCTGGGATTCAGACAAATAGCTTATATACGGGACATGTGTCATTCGGCATGCCCCCCCTACGCGCCCCTCAATCGTAACACGATGCTGCTTGAACGGATGAAGGATTGTGCGGTCGGTTTTAATCGAGCAGCATCGCGGTCACGCTTGAGGGGCGCACAGGTCGTCCAACACGAATGCATGTAGTACACCGGATTGCTGTGCAGTGTCTCCCTCGACGTCCTAGAATGGTCTCGGCATCGGACGAAACTCGCGAACACGGGCGGCATTGGTAGCCGTTCGTAAATCATCCATGTCACACCCAAGTAGGGGACTTCGACGGAGACACTGCACAGGAATCCCTTTTACTGCATGAGGCCTAGACTCTCTATTGCTATGCGGTGGCTCCCTTGCATTCTCCCAATAGTCCCGGTAGCGGATGCGGCTCGGAATAGGGGAGGGGCACTGGTAGCCCTTCCCGAAGTTTGCCAGGACCAAGTAGGGGATGACTCGAGAGCCGCCGTTTAGCTGTTGGGTGGCCGGGGTTGGGACCAGTTTTCGAGTGCCGACTGCCATTGAAAAAAGTCAGAAATCAGGGGCCTTGGATGTTTCTTGATGTCATCCTACCGATTCCTGGGATTCAGACAAATAGCTTATATAGGGGACATGTGTCATTCGGCATGCCCCCCTCTGCGTGCCCCTCAAGCGTGACTGCGATGCTGCTCGTAAGGATGAAGGATTGTACGGTCAGTTTTAATCGAGCAGCATCGCGGTCATGCTTGAGGGGCACACAGGTCGCCCAACACGAATGCATGCAGTACACCGGATTGCTGTGTAGTGTCTCCCTCGACGTCCTAGAACGGTCTTGGCATCGGACAAAACTTGCGAACACGGGCAGCACTGGTAGCTGTTCGTAAATTGTCCATGTCATGCCCAAGTAGGGGACTTCGACGGAGACACTGCACAGGAATCCCTTGTACTGCATCGGTGGCTGGTCCACCCAGGCTCACGCCCAAGGTTTCGCAACAACCACTGTGTCCTCCTACTCATTGGGGCTTGGCACTTGCCTCGACGGCCGAGTATAGGTTGCGCGCTTCAATGCCATCCATTTTTTGCTCTAGTTGATTCGGCAGGTGAGTTGTTACACACTCCTTAGTGGATTTTGACTTCCATGACCACCATCCTACTGTCTTAATCAACCAACACCCTTTGTGGAATCTAGGTTAGCGAGCAATTTGGCACCATAACTTGACTTTCAGTTCATCCCGCATCGCCAGTTCTGCTTACCAAAAATGGCCCACTTGGAGGTCACGATTCCGTGGCACGGCTCAAAAAAGCAACTGCGCCGCCTTACCTATTTAAATTTTTAGAACAGGTCGAGGGCGTTACGCCCCCAATGCCTCTAATCATTTGCCTTACCAGATAAAACTCGCACATGAGCTCCAACTATCTTGAGGGAAACTTCAGAGGAAACCAGCTACTAGACGGTTCGATTAGTCTTTCGCCCCTATACCCAAGTCAGACGAATGATTTGCACGTCAGTATCACTGCAGGCCTCCACCAGAGTTTCCTCTGGCTTTTCCCTGCTCAGGCATAGTTCACCATCTTTCGGGTCCCAACAGGTGTGCTCGCACTTGAACCCTTCACAGAAGATCAGGGTCGATCAGCGGTGCACCCCTCAAGAGGGGATCTTGCCAGTCAGCTTCCTTGCGCCTTGCGGGTTTCCCAACCTGCCGACTCGCATACATGTTAGACTCCTTGGTCCGTGTTTCAAGACGGGTCAGATGGAAAGCCCGCTGGCCAACGCCACGAGTGCGTGAGTGCATGAGGGCCTGCCATAGGCGCGTGCTTCACTCCTTGACCGCCATGGCGGTGGTACAGTGCAGCCTAAAAGGTCGCACTTGTGCCGCCGCAACGGCCCATGTTGGCATGCCCCCCGAACCAAGCGGCAGATCGGCTCACGCCCTTCCGCATCCGACCGGGGCGCATCTCCGACCTCCATCCGCTTCACTCCTGACAATTTCAAGCACTCTTTAACTCTCTTTTCAAAGTCCTTTTCATCTTTCCCTCGCGGTACTTGTTCGCTATTGGTCTCTCACCCGTATTTAGCCTTGGATGGAATTTACCACCTGATTAGGGCTGCATTCCCAAACAACCCGACTCGCCGACAGCGGCTCATGGTGCGGCAGGGTACGGGCCTGACGGGGCTCTCACCCTCTCTAGCGCCCCCTTCCAGGGGACTTGGGCCCGGTCCGTTGCTGAGGACGCTTCTACAGACTACAATTCAGTAGGCAGAGCCGCCAATTTTCATGCTGGGCTCTTCCCGGTTCGCTCGCCGTTACTAGGGTAATCCTCGTAAGTTTCTTTTCCTCCTCTTATTGATATGCTTAAACTCAGCGGGTATTCACGCCTGACCTGGGGACGCGACAGGGAACTGGCCACCGTTCATCGTGACAATGCGATGGACCTCGTGCTCATTTCAGCCGACCACACCTCTAGTGGGCACGGACGACCATCTCCGCTCCTCCTCCTTTGGAGAGGGCAATTTTGAAGTGCGACGCCCAAGCAGATGTGCCCTCGGCTGAGGCCTCGGGCACAACTTGCGTTCAAAGAATCGATGATTCACGGGATTCTACAATTCACACTAAGTATCGCATTTCGCTACATTCTTCATCGTGGCAAGAGCCGAGATATCCGTTACTGAGAGTCGTGTTTAAATTTTCATATTTTCTGGCGACCAAAATGCTCAAGGCATTTGAGCCGCGCTCCAATCTTTGGATTTCTAGGTGCGGGTCACACCGATGTGTAGGGTGTTGACACAGTCGATCCGCCAATGCCCCCGAGGTCGAGAGGCGATGCCTCCCTCGAAGGGGCCGCTGGGGAATGACATGTCCCCTCCCAATTGCATCGCTTAAGTGGACGCCGACTGGAGAGGGCCCGGGTGGAAAAACGAGGGGTCTCGCCCTGCGAATCTCGCGAGTGCACTCGTCCGCAGCAGAGAGTACTCACCAACCGACATGCTATCCTCTAGGCGACACAACGGGGGGTTGCGGCAGTCCCGACTTTCCGTCGTCGAGGCGATGGATCCCTGGCGCAGCGCCACGGCACGCAGCGGGGGCACGCAGCTTCGGCATATGGGAAAGACTCGAGCCTCTTCTGACTGCAACGGGGTAGGACCCCCCCGCGATGCACATCACTGAGATGCACCCGTTACAATCGAAATCGGACCCTGGGGCTCTCCACACCGAGGCACACGCACCCAATTGTGGCCTTAGATCTCCTCGAACCGACAACGTAGAACGCACAGACGAAGTTTTCCTATCCATGCTCCGTCGAGAGCGAGGGTCGGGAAAGGAAAGAGCCCGACATGCCAGACTCACCTCCTCCCCTACATGATTCAAGGGCCCCATCCGACAATGGTTCTACCGCAGGTTCACCTATGGTAACCTTGTTATGACTTCTCCTTCCTCTAAATGATAAGGTTCAATGAACTTCTTGCAACGTCACCGATAGGAACTGCCATCGTTGGCGTGATTCAAACACTTCACCTGATCATTCAATCGGTAGGAGTGACGGGTAGTGTGTACAAAGGGCAGGGACGTAGTCAACGTGAGCTGATGACTCGGGCTTACTAGGAATTCCTCGTTGAAGATCAATAATTGCAATGGTCTATCCCCATCATGATGCAATTTGGCAAGATTTCCCAAACCTTTCTGTCTAGGGAGAAAAACTCGTTGGCTAAATCAGTGTAGCCTGTGTGCGGCCCAGAACATCTAAGGGCATCATAGACCTGTTATTGCCTCAAACTTCCATGGCCTAGGAGGCCATAGTCCCTTTAAGAAGCTAGCCGTGAAGGGGAACCTTCGCGTAGTTAGTTAGCAGGCTGAGGTCTCATTTGTTAATAGAATTAACCAGACAAATCTCTCCACCAACTAAGAACGGCCATGCACCACCACCCATAGAATCAAGAAAGAGCTCTCAATCTGTCAATCCTTACTATGTCTGGACCTGGTAAGTTTCCCCGTGTTGAGTCAAATTAAGCCACAGGCTCCACTCCTGGTGGTGCCCTTCCATCAATTCCTTTAAGTTTCAGCCTTGCGACCATACTCCGCCTAGAACCCAAACACTCTGATTTCTCAGAAGGTGTTGGCGGAGTCCTTAGAGCAACATCTGCCGATCCCTGGTCGGCATCATTTATGGTTGAGACTAGGACGGTATCTGATCGTCTTCGAGCCCCCAACTTTCATTCTTGATTAATGAAAACATCCTCAGCAAATGCTTTTGCAGTGGTTCATCTTCCATAAATCCAAGAATTTCACCTCTGATAATGAAATACGAATGCCCCCGATAGTCCCTATTAATCATTACTCCGGTCCCGAAGGCCAACAGAACAAGACCAGACTCCTATCATGTTATTCCATGCTAATGTATTCAGAGCGTAGGCTTGCTTTGAGCACTCTAATTTTTTCAAAGTAACAGCACCGGAACCATGACCTAGCCAATTAAGGCCAGGAACGCGCCGCCGGAAGAAGGGATGTGAGGGCCAGTGCACATCGAGTAGGCGGACCGACCGTGACGACCCAAGGTCCAACTACGAGCTTTTTAACTGCAACAACTTAAATATACGCTATTGGAGCTGGAATTACCATGGCTTCTGGCACCAGACTTGCCCTCCAATGGATCCTTGTTAAGGGATTTAGATTGTACTCATTCCGATTACCAGACTCGATGAGCCCAGTATTATTATTTATTGTCACTACCTCCCCGTGTCAGGATTGGGTAATTTGTGCGCCTGTTGCCTTCCTTGGATGTGGTAGCTATTTCTCAGGCTCCCTCTCTGGAATCGAACCCTAATTCTCCGTCACCCGTCACCACAATGGTAGGCCTCTATCCTACCATTGAAAGTTGATAGGGAAAAAATTTGAATGAAGCATCGCCGGCACAAAGGCCGTGCGATCCGTCGAGTTATCATGAATCACCGGAGTAGTGGGCGAGCCCACACCGGCCTTTTATCTAATAAATGCATCCCTTCCAAGAGTCAGGATTTGGTGCATGTATTAGCTCTAGAATTACTACGGTTATCTGAGTAGCAAAGTACCATCAAAGAAACTATAACTGATTTAATGAGCCATCTGTAGTTTCACAGTCTAAAATAGTTCATACTTAGACATGCATGGCTTAATCATTGAGACAAGCATATGACTACTGGCAGGATCGACCGGGTAGCTTCCAGCCACAGACGGGCCACCGCGGGCCTACTAGAGGCAGCGTTGGGACCCGCCCACATGGTAAACCCAAAAGGTAAGCATCGGTTCATCCTAGAAATCGAACAAAATCCACCCGCAGCTCGAAAGAGGTGGGGTGTCCCTGCACGAGAAAATCATCTAAGAAAAAGCCGGAGAGTGACGACATCAAAACTTCGGTTCACAGGCACCTGAGAAGAACATCCCATACGGAGCCCTTTACCCGAAACTCTCGAAGATGCCCCTACTCGCGAAAGGCGAGTCTGTAGAGAGTGCATCGCACACGCGGCCACCTCAATTATAAGGCCGCTCGGAGACATCCATTTCCTAGGCATATATGCCCCCTACACGCTTGGAGTGACGCACCCGCACACAAACAAGCCGCCGATCTCAGCCGCCACAAACAAAATTTCTCCTTGACAGGAGTTCTATTGCCAAGTGCCAATGGAGAACATCGAGCTATGTAGAAAAGATCCACGTAGGCCGAAGAGCGATGGCAAAGAGCCTCAGTTCACAAGCATCTGGGAAGAACATCCCGTATGGAGCAATTTACCTGAAAGAATCCTAGCCGCCCCTACTTGCGACGTGCCTACCCGAACGGACAGCACCGTGCACGCAACCACCTCTATTATAAGACCGCTCAAGGGCATCCATTTCCCAGGTATATACCCCCTACGCACATGTGGTGGTGCCACCCACACGGACAACATGTCTCATCGAAACATAAATCATTCCGTTCCAAGCACGACTTCGGAAACCATCCTCCACAGCTAGTGCAGCGCCCCCAACTCCCGGAAGGGGAACAGGTACCAACCTCCACAGGACAGAGCACGATGACAAGGAGCTTTGCTTCACAGGAACCTAGGAAGAATATCCCATACGGAACCCTTTAACTAAGAGACTCAAAGCCGCTCATGCTCGCGACAGTCATGCCGTGAGAGAATGCACCGTGCACGCGACCGAGTAAGGCCACTCAAGGACATCCATTTCCTAGGTATATGCACCCTAAAAACTTTTTGTGGCACACCACACGAAGATAAGCCCACCTTGACCAGCATTGGAAAAATTCCCCTCGGAGCAAGATCTTGGCATAATCGCCCATGACAAACGCAGCTCAATAGACATGGAACGCCTGCGCGGGCAGGAGCATGACGACTCATAACCAAAAGAAGTTCTTTTGAGCCGCCGATGCTCCCCGCCGATGTGCACAAGCTTTTGCCTTAGAATAGGGACCACCACATTGCTGACGACGCCCTCTAGAGGGGAACGGGTACCTACTTGCGCGGGCCAAAACATGGCAGCAAGGAGCTTCTGTTCACAGGTACCTAGGAGGAACATCCCGTATGGAACCCTTTACCCGAAAGACTTGGAGCAGCCCATGCTCGCAGTAGTCATGTCATGAGAGAATACGTCATGCACGCAACCGAGTAAGGCCACTAAAGGACATCCATTTCCCAAGTATATGCCCCCTACGCACTTTTTGTGGCACTTACCACACGGACAAATCCTGCCTCGACCATCATAAGTAAATCCCCCTCAGAGTAGGGCCTTGGGCACAAATCATCCACAAATAGTGTGGCTCAATGGACATAGAACGCCTACATGGGCCCGACCATGATGACGCACAGCCTCGCAAGGGACATTTACACGTACCCAAAGCAGGGTCTCTGAGCCTCCCATGACCCCCGACCGACGTGAACAGGCTCTTTCCTCGAAGAGAGACCGCCACATTCTCGGGGACGGAGTTCGATTGCAACAATGCAATGTGCCAAAGATGAAAAACCAATGGCACAAATGCTGGCTACGTGCACTTTTAGACCAACGCATCATTCGAAGACAACCGCCAGACATCGAAAATGTCGCGCTACTTTACGACACACGTGCTTGGCGAATGCCAAAAGAATACAAAGGGGAGGGCCCCCCGACTGCACCCTAGAGAGCATAGTGGAGGAGATCATTCCAAACTATTGTTTCGCAAATACCATCAAGGAACCAACACAAGTGCACACATTCATCCTCAAGAGAGGAGAATTCGGGTGATAGGTCTAAATCCAAAAGCTCTGAAGATTGCCTCCAGGAACAATCGAGAATAAGACAAATTACATGTTGTCAAGTTTGTTACTGGGCGGACATGACTTGTGTGTAGGAAACCGGGGAGCCGTCTCAGTGGCCCGAGGCCAAAGCTACAACTGACTCGAATTGCCCCAACAATCATCATGCCACTCTTCGCAGAGATAACATTGTGCCGCTTTCAAACTTTTTAAACCATTCCAAGACTGCAAGAGAGCCCACCAAGCATTGCAATCGGCTGTCGTAGGAAGAGTGAGCCATTCGGAGACACCCCAAGAGCTAAAAGAGGGCTCCCAACAATCCAATTGGAGCCCTGGCATGAACAAGTTTGGAGCCGACTACCAGTGCCGACCCCTTTCCCGCGATGCGTCCAATGTCGAGACCCCTCAGAAAATGTAGAAGAGCCCCCTACCGTATAGCAATTAGGTGTCCTTGTGACAGTGAGGATGGGATTTCAAGTGGGACGGCAGGGATGTTACAGTTTTTCGAGCGAGAGAAAATCAGAAGGGGGTAACTCTTTGAAATGATTGGGGAGAAGGGGCGGTGGAATCGGGCATTTTAGTAGAGTGTTGTGCAGTTGGTAAGGAGAAGTGGGAGCAGGAAAATTTCTGATGGGGAGAAAGATGGAGCGTACACCCCTAAGCAACCCGAGAGTTAAACCGAGGCTCGCACGGAATCTCTTTCCTGAAGCCGATTTGGACGAGTCCTGATCGGCTACCAGTGCCAATCACTTCCCGGGATGCGTCCAAACCATACCCCCATTCCGAGACGCCAAGAGAGCCTACACATTTAACAGTCGGGTGCATATAAAACAATCCCAAAGGCTAAACAGGGGCTTGCCTACTATAGAACATGACATATGGACGAATTGAAAAGGCTACCAGTGCCAATCTGTTTCCCGCAAATGCGTCCAATGTCGAGACCCATACGAGAGCCCACTGCATAGCAATCGGGTGTCCTTGGTGGGAAGGCAAGTGGGAGATTGAATTTGGTGAATAGTAACAATTTGAAACGATTTTGGGGATGGAGCCGATTGTCTTAATAGAGGGTTGTGTAGTTGGTAGGGCGCAAAAAGGACCAGGAAAATTTGTGAATGCGAGAGAATGGAGCAAACCATCATAAGCGACCCGAGAGTTAAACAGAGGGCACCCACGAAATCTCATTCCTGAAGCCAATTTGGATGAGTCTAGATTGACTACCAGTGCCGATCACTTCCCGAGATGCGTCCAAACCATACCCCCATTGCGAGACGCCAAGAAAGCCTAACATTTAACGGTCGAGTGCATATAAAACAATCCCAAAGGCTAAACAAGGGCTCGCCTACTATAGAACCCGACATATGGACGAATTGAAAAGGCTACTAGTGCCGATCCGTCTCACGCAAATGCGCCCAATGTCGAGACCCTTACAAGAGCCCACTGCATAGCAATCGGGTGTCCTTGGTACGAAGGACAGTGGGATCTTGAATTTGGTGATGAGTAACAATTTAAAATGGCTTTTCAGGGAGGAGCCGATGGTTTTAGTAGAGCGTTGGGTGGTTGGTAGGGCGCAAGAAGGAGCGGGAAAATTTGTGGTGTGGAGAAAAAGGATCGCACCCTCCTAAACGACCCAAGAGTTAAACATGGGGCCCCCAAGGAATCTCTTTGTTGAAGCCAATTTGGACGAGTCTGGATCGACTACTAGTGCCGATCACTTCCCGAGATGCATCCAAACCATACCCCCGTTCTGAGATGCAAAGAGAGCCTACACATTTAACAGTCGGGTGCATATAAAACAATACCAAAGGCTAAACAGGGGCTTGCCTACTATAGAAACCCGAGATATGGACGAATTGAAAAGGCTACTAGTGCCAATCCATTTACTGCAAATGCGTCCAATGTCGAGACCCATACGATATCCCACTGCATCACAATCGGGTGTCCTTGGTGGGAAAGCAAGTGGGAGATTGAATTTGGTGAAGATTAACAATTTGAAACCATTTTGGGGATGGAGGCGATTGTCTTAATAAAGCGTTGTGTAGTTGGTAGGGCGCAAGAAGGACCAGGAAAATTTGTGATGGGGACAGAATGGAGCAAACCATCATAAGCGACCTGAGAGTTAAACAGAGGGCCCCCACGAAATCTCTTTCCTGAAGGCGATTTGGACGAGTCTGGATCGACTACTAGTGCTGATCACTTCCCGAGATGCGTCCAAACCATACCCGCGTTGTGAGACGCCAAGAGAGCCTAACATTTAACAGTCTGGTGCATATAAAACAATGCCAAAGGCTATATAGGGGCTCGCCTACTATAGAAACCAACATATGGACGAATTGAAAAGGCTACCAGTGCCAATCTGTTTCACGCAAATGCGCCCTATGTCGAAAACCTTACGAGAGCCCACTGCATAGCAATCAGGTGTCCTTGGTTGAAAGGAAAGTGGGATATTGAAGCAACCCGAGAGTTAAGTAGAGGCTCGCACGGAATCTCTTTCCTGATGCCTATTTGGACGAGTCCGGATCGGCTACCAGTGCCAATCACTTCCCGAGATGCGTCCAAACCACACCACAGTTGCGAGAAGCCAAGAGAGCCTACACATTTAAGATTCAGGTGCATATAAAACAATCCCAAAGGCTAAATAGGGGCTCGCCTACTATAGAACCCGACATATGGATGAATTGAAAAGGCTACCAGTGCCAATCCGTTTCCTGCAAATGCGTCCAATTTCGAGACCCATACGAGAGCCCACTGCATAGAAATCGGGTGTCCTTGGTGGGAAGGCAAGTGCGTGATTGAATTTGGTTTAGAGTAACAATTTGAAACTATTTGAAAATTGGTACCGACCCCGATAACCCAACCGCTCAATGGCGGCTCCCGAGTCATCCCCTACTTGGTCTCGACAAACCTAGGGAATAGCTACCAGTGCCCCTCCCCTATTCCAAGCTGCATCTACTACCGGGACCGTTGGGGGAATGCAAGAGAAACGCCACATAGCAATAGAGAGTCCAGGCCTCATGCAGTACAAGGGATTCTTGTGCAGTGTATCCGTCGAAGTCCCCTACTTGGGCAAGGCATTGACAATTTCTAAATGGCTACCAGTGCCGCCCGTGTTCGTGAGTTTCATCTGATGCCGAGACCATTCTAGGACGTCGAGGGACCCACTGCACAACAATCTAGTGTACTGCATGCATTCGTCTCAGGTGATGTGCACGCCCCTCAAGCGTGACCATGATGCTACTTGGTTTAAACCGACCGCACAATGCTTCATCCATTCGAGTAGCTTCGCGGTCACGATTGAGGGGCGCGCAGGGGGGCATGCCGAATGACACATGTCCCCCATATAAGCTATTTGTCTGAATCCCAGGCATCGGTAGGATGACACCGAGAAATGTCCAAGGCCCCCGATTTCTAACTTTTTTTCAAAAGTAGTCGGCGCTTGAAAATTGGTCCAGACACCGCCCACCCAACCGCTAAACGGTGGCTCCCGAGTCATCCCCTACTTGGTCCCGGTAAACTTCGGGAATGGCTACCAGTGCCCCTCCCCTATTCTGAGCCACATCCACTACCAGGACCATTGGGGGAATGCAAGAGAGCCGCCACATAGCAATAGAGAGTCCAGGCCCCATGCAGTACAAGGGATTCCTGTGTAGTGTATCCGTCAAAGTCCCCTACTTGAGCACGACATGGACAATTTCCGAATGGCTACCAGTGCTGCCCGTGTTCGTGAGTTTCTTCCGATGCCGAGACCGTTCTAGGACGTCGAGGGACCCACTGCACAGCAATCCGGTGTACTGCATGCATTCGTCTCGGGCGACCTGCGCGCCCCTCAAGCGTGACAGTAATGTTGCTCGATTAAAACCCACCGTACAATCCTTCATTCGTTCGAGCAGCATCGCGGTCATGCTTGAGGGGCGCGCAGGGGGGGCATGCCGAATGACACATGTCCCCCATATAAGATATTTGTCCGAATCCCAGGCATCGGTAGGATGACTCCAAGAAACGTCCAAGGCCCCCGATTTCTGACTTTTTTTCAAAAGCAGTCGGTGCTCGAAAATTTGTCCAGACCCCAGCCACCCAACCGCTAGACGTCGGCTCCCGAGTAATCCCCTACTTGGTCCCGGCAAACTTGGGGAAAGGCTACTAGTGCCCCTCCCCTCTTCCGAGCCGCATCTGCTACTGTGACCATTGGGGGAATGCAAGAGAGCCACTGCATAGCAATGGAGAGTGTCCCGGCCTCATGCAGTACAAGGGATTCCTGTGCATTATCTCCGTCGAAGTCCCCTCCTTGGGCACGACATGGGAAATTTCCGAACGGCTACTAGTGCGGCCCGTGTTCGTGAGTTTCGTCCCATGCGGAGACCGTTCTAGGACATCGAGGGAGACACTGCACAGCAATCCAGTGTACTGCATGCATTCGTCTCGAGCGACCTGCACGCCCCTCAAGCGTGACCGCGATGCTGCTCGATTAAAACTAACTGCACAATCGTTCATCTATTCGAGCAGCATCATGGTCACGCTTGAGGGGCGTGCAGGGGGGCCATGCCGAATGACACATGTCCCCTATATAAGCTATTTGTTCGAATCTCAGGCATCGAGAGGATGACACCGAGAATCGTCTAAGGCCCCCAATTTTTGACTTTTTTTCAAAAGCAGTGGGCGCTCGAAAATTGGTCAAGACCACGACCACCCAATCGCTAAACGGCAGCTCCCCAGTTATCCCCTACTTGGTCCCGACAAACTTGGGGAAAGGCTACTAGTGCCCCACCCCTCTTCCGAGCTGCATCCGCTACCGGGACCATTGGGAGAATGCAAGAGAGCCGCCGCATAGCAATGGAGAGTCCCGGCCTCATGCAGTACAAGGGATTCCTGTGCAGTGTCTCCGTCGAAGTCCCCTACTTGGGCACAACATGGACAATTTCCGAACGGCTACCAGTGCTGCCCGTGTTCGTGAGTTTCGTCTGATGCCGAGACTGTTTTAGAACGTCGAGGGAGACACTACACAGCAATCCGGTGTACTACATGCATTCGTCTAGGGTGACCTGTGCGCCCCTCAATCATGACCGCGATGCTGCTCGATTAAAAACGACCGCGCAATCCTTCATCCGTTCGAGCAGCATCGCGGTCACGCTTGAGGGGTGCGCAGGGGGGCATGCCGAATGACACATATCCCCCATATAAGCTACTTGTCTGAATCCCAGGCATCGGTAGAATGACACCGAGAAATGTCCAAGGCCCCCAATTTCTTTCTTTTTTTCAAAAGCAGTCAGCGCTCGAAAATTGGTCCATAGCCCGGCCACCAAACCGCTAAACGGCGGCTCCCGTGTCATCCCCTACTTGGTCTCAGAAAACTTCGGGAAAGGCTACCAGTGCCCCTCCCCTATTCTGAGCCGCATCCGCTACTAGGAACATTGCGGGAATGCAAGAGAGCCGCCGCATAGCAATAGAGAGTCAACGCCTCATGCAATACAATGGATTCCTGTGCAGTGTATCTGTCGAAGTCCCCTACTTGGGCATGACATGGACAATTTACGAACGGGTACCAGTGCCGCTCGTGTTCGTGAGTTTCGTCTGATGCCGAGACCATTCTAGGACATCGAGGGAGCCACTGCACAGAAATCCGGTGTACTGCATGCTTTCATGTCGGGCGACCTACGCGCCCCTCAAGCGTGATCGCGATGCTGCTCGATTAAAATTGACCGCACAATCCTTCATCCGTTCGAGCAGCATCGCGGTCAGGCTTGAAAGGCGCGCAGAGGGGGCATGCTGAATGACACATGTCCCCTATATAAGCTATTTGTCTAAATCTCAGGCATCGGTAGGATGACACCGAGAAATGTCCAAGGCCCCCGATTTCTAACTTTTTTTCACAAGCAGTCGGCGCTCAAAAATTGGTCCTAACCCCGGCCACCCAACCGCTAAACAGCGGCTCCCGAGTCATCCCCTACTTGGTCCCAGAAAACTTCGGGAAGGGCTACCAGTGCCCCTCCCCTATTCCGAGCCGCATCTGCTATCCGGACTGTTGGGAGAATGCAAGGGAGCCGCCGCATAGCAATAGAGAGTCCAGGCCTCATGCAGTACAAGGGATTCCTGTGCAGTGTCTCCGTCGAAGTCCCCTACTTGGGCGTGACATGGACGATTTACGAATGGCTACCAGTGCCACCCGTGTTTGCGAGTTTCATCCGATGCCGAGACCATTCTAGGACGTCGAGGGAGACACTGCACAGCAATCCGGTGTACTGCATGCATTTGTCTCGGGTGACTTGCGCGCCCCTCAAGCGTGACCGCGATGCTGCTCAATTAAAACTGACCGCAAAATCCTTCATCCGTTTGAGCAGCATCGCGGTCACGCTTGAGGGGCGCGCAGGGGGGGCATGCAAAATGACACATGTCCCCTATATAAGCTATTTTTC
>VDFB02172959.1:0-11626 GCA_007258455.2 Sequoia sempervirens | reverse complement strand
TGAAAGTGTCACATAATAGAGGATATACCACAGAGTAACGCATTTTCCATCATTTTTCTGTCACTAAGAGAACCCTGCAATAATTTCTTGTACAAAAATGAAGAAAAGTTTCAGTATTTTCATGCAATAACATAAGAACAGCTTTGATAAGTTCTTTACATAAGAACTAAACTTTATTTGGTCAAGCCCTTGGAATGCTAATTTAATAAATTTTTAAAAATATTGAAGAAAATGTGTAATCATGTAGACTATTCCATAGATTATAAGGAGATAAAATAATATGGTATGGATGCTTTGGTGATGATATTTGAATGACTATCTAACTAAGAATGAGATTTAGTCAATGACATGTAAATGAATTAGGTCTAGTTCTTAAATAAAACTCTAATGTGCTAATTGAGACATTTTATGCTTAAAGTTAGCATATATAGGTTAGTTACAAAAGAGGGAAACATGTCTAAATTTTATTTTAAAAAAATAGAGTTCTAGGTTCAATTATGTAAATTATGCAACTTGAATTGACTTAGGTCAATCAAATAAATTATGAATCTAAAACTTAGTGAAAGATGATAAACTAGGTCAATCAAATAAATTATGTAAATTATGCAACTTGAATAAACTTAGGTCAATCAAATAAATTATGTAGCACATGTGACCTAGGTAGTTGTGATAAGTTGTCTCATGTCATATGATTAAGACACTTGTCATAATCTTATGACATATTATGTCTCACTTTGGCTATATAACCAACGGGTCTCTCATGCTTTAGAAACACAACGTTCAATCATATTTGCATAATTGATAAGAATACAATTTATTCTTGTCATATTGGTATTCTCTCTTTGTGCTTTCCATTTGGCCTCTTGATCTTGGTAGGCTCTCCATAGCCAATTCTAACACTCCAAGGCATCTATATTACATGCAAACTCAACACATAAATAGAAAATGCCTTCATGCACAACTCCACTTGTAAATGCAAATTTCCAACTTGACTCCTCGAAAATAGAAACTGCAAGTTGTAACTCACAAGACAACATGGGATAATTATCACATTAAATAATTAATGCTAAGAAAAATCAAAGTTTGAGACACCTTCATTTTCCTAACATGTCATTGTCCTTGTCTAATGCATTAATTTATTTGCATCCATTCCTAGTCTTTTCCCTATAGCATCCATTTTTATATTTTTATTGTCTTGTTTTCTCTATTTGCAAGTTGAGTCATTTTTATATAATTTAATGGTAATGAATATTTTTTTAAAGGATATGTCATATCTTCAGAGATACTATTAATATTCTAGTTATTTCAACTTGCACCTAATAAAAAAATTTCTTAGAGAAAATGACCTATCAATTGTTGGAGTGATACACATGTATCTCAATCACTAATAATTTTGTGAGTAAATTAGTAGGTAGGTAGATTTCCTAGTAAGGAAACCTAGGAGGTTTTGAGTTGAGAGATGCCCAATGATGATCTAATTATGCTTGAGGATAGCATGGAATAAGACTATGAAAGGAAAGTTGTAGTAACTTCCCATCCTACTGCTAATTTGGATTAGTTAAAGAGTTTTATTGATGCCTTGGACAAAAAAAAACCTTATTTTGTATTTTCCAAGATTTGGTAATTTGTATTAGAGATGATTAATACTAATCAACTTTGTAATACTGCTAATACAAAATAAGGTCATGATTTTTGGTGAGTCATCAATTAAAGTCTTTAAGTACTGCAATTTAGTTGAGTAATGGGAACCTACTATAACTTTCTTTTAGATAAGTTACACTTATCAACTTTCTATTATGCCAAAAGTGGTGTATATAGAATTATTAGAAGGTTGCTCGAAGAATGAAATTTCTTAGTTTCTTGTGAGGAGGAGAATGACTTGGGATTTTAGTGATTTTAGGTTATATGGTTCTTAGTAATAACATTTCTCAATGGTTTGTATCTATATTATTATGCTTCAAACATGTTCACTTTATTTTTGTAACCCCTAGTTATTGTTAATATGTATCAATTGTCTCCCTATCTAATATATTTCACTTTTACTTCCATATAGAATCCACACGTAACTATCTAAGTAAAACAAATAATATAGAATTCTCATATTTAAACATACATATATGATATTTGAATATTTAATTTATATTTATTACATTATGCCATTAATAAAATTAAAAATAAAGCCACTATAGAGACATGCATGATCAACACATGAAATAGTGTAAAAGATATAATTTAAATGTTTAAATATCTTATATGTATACTTAAATGCTATAATTACATATTAATTATTGATAACAATATCAATTTTAAAGAATAATTAATCTTTTATATTAAATTCTGATATATCTATGATAAAATATTTTTTGTGAATACACTCATGCCATTACAACCTCTCACTACCACTATAATTATTCCTCATGCATGTTAATTGTATAAGTATTTAAAATAACTTAGTTTCTTATCGCAATTTCTTTGTCTCTGTCATTGTAAATAGAGGAAGGAAATTGTCTCTTTCTGGCTTCCTTCTGTTACTGTCTGTGTTGATCCAACTATTTACAGTGCCAGCTTAGCTTCTTAATTGTATAATGAAAAGAAACATGCATGATAATTGTATACATATTTGTCCATATTTAGAATTGACGTCCCATATGTTGTAATTATTGATAATCATGTGAATGGTGGGATGGGTTGTCTGATATTTGAGATTTGGAGTCCCTTTCAATAACTTAAGACTCACCTACAATCATTTTCTTGACAGTACCTTTCAGCAGAAGCATGTTACATTAAGCTAGATGGTGTGGAGCTTTCACACATGTTGCTTCATTTTATGTCTTTGAACAGTTGGATTTTGGCTGGTTTTAGTAATGACAAATGGTGCATTTTGTCCGTTTGAAGTAGATCATGTTCTCTCTCATGGAAATGGGCTTTTGGGGCCTAATTTTGGATAAGTGACTGGAGATAGTTTTCATTATTCAGACAAGGCAGATTAAATAATCAATTAAAAAGATATTTTCGATGGATGGATTGCTTAGATGAAGTGTCAATTCGGAGGTTGCCTCCATGTTTTTCTTCCATGCCCTCAGTGTCTTGAAGGGCAAGAGTGCAATTAAATATATGGTAATGATCATAATGACACAATTTTATAATCATTAAGGGAAGGTTTAAATGTAATTTTAGAGGTTTATTGTTCATTAAGAAATAGGTTAAGGGTTTGGTCTTTGTGGTGAATTTTTATTAATTCGGGGTGGAAGCGAATTATGTAGAACATCTTTATAGTTTGGTGGATTATGTGAATTTTCCATTAGATGTTCTCCTTCATTTGATTTTAATAATCTCTATCATCCAATGGTAGCATCCTCTCGTATTTTGGATTAGGAAAGAGTTAAGGACAATGTTAATTGTGTTTCTTGTGTTAGGTATCAATGAGTCTCTCTTTCTTTATGGCTGTTGAGGAAAATGATGATAAAGTTGTATTTCTCGAGACCTTCCTCTACAAATGGTTGATATTTTTTTATCAATTTAGTTTTAGCTTAGTTGTGTGTCTCTTTTTATTCTTTTTTTTCTAAATAGTAGTTATGTGGTCTTCAATAATATAGTAGGGGCTTCATAGTAAATAAAGTGAGGAAGCTTAATGACTAGTTGTTATAGTTCAAGTCTTGTATATCTTTTGTTATTAATATAATGGGAGAGGGACTCAAACCCTCATTTTGATCAAAATAATCATTACAATGTTCAACAACAAAAAATTAGATGATGAGTGGGCATGGAGTAGTTGATGACGATAGTGAGATGGAAGATGAAATGGTCAAAAGCATTAAGGTTGTAGCACTATAATCTTATTGGAATATTCATCATTTCAATAAACATAGTTTCAAAATGTTTGAAACTTGAGGGATGTGGCAGCTACAAAGAAAAATGAGAGAGAATTAATGAGAAGTACAAAGGAGTTGGATGTGAGTTGTGGGAAGAAAAAATGTGAGCCCTCTTTTATTCATTAATAAATATTTAGTAAATCCTTCAATCCAAAGGATTGGGTTAGATGGAGATACATAAATGTGTTGGCAAGGGGGGTTTATTTATATTACAAAATCTCCTCCAACCCCTTTAACAATTATGAGTATTTCTACAAGTCTCATATCTCAAAAGAAAATAAATTCTCTCGTATTCTAATGGAGTTTCCTTTTGTTAAGGATAAGGTTGATTTTTTTTTGTTAAGAAATAGCAATGGTGAAGTTTGGGGAGGGTGGGGGGCTAGAATTAATCAAGGAAATTAGAAATATAGAAGAAGTAAAGCTTATGAGCCCTTTTCCCTATAGTAAGGTGGAATATATAGAAACATTTTCCCTCTTTAAGGTAAATCTTGATCAAACTAGCCTATGGTTTAATTTGGTTCTCTCAAAAGATAGTGAGGATTAGATCGTAAAATATTTAGGAAGTAGATCCACTATGTGAAGGTTTATAGGAAGAAGATTAAAAATTACAAAGATAACTCAATGGATTGGATTTATTTCAAGAAATATAGAGGGCCCCTCTCCATCCTTTTTTGAAGGGGTTTCTTCCAAGTCTAGTTTTAGTTAGTGGAGGATCAATATTTTATCTAGAATAATGGATCTTGGCTTTTTGGAGGATTGGTGTATATTTGGAAACCCCTTTTTGATCTTGAGGTTTTAAACTATAGCTAGGATTCCCCTTTGGGTTTTTTTTTATAGAATTCTTACTATTATAAAAAATATATAGAAATGATCAAGTTACTAATAGGAGTTTAGAGACTTAATTGGGAATGATACAATTATTTTGTATGAGTATGTGTGATTGAAGATATTTCTAAACTTATTTGTGATTTCATTCACATTTTTGTGTGAAGATCCTAGATTCAAAATGTAAAATTTAAAGGTCTTCCCTTTAAATGATTCTTGTATAATAAGATTAGGTATAAGATGCAAACTTCCATTCTTCAAAGATATGTTGGTCCAATTCAATTACTATATAGAAAAGAGAAATAAATTTCTAAAAAAAGGTCTAAAAATGAGAGGTTGGTGTTTTTAGAATTAAAATACTACATGTTGCATTACTTTATTGTTATGTATACTATTTATTTTAATTTATATTCAAATAATTATTTTGCTAATATAATAATTTTTTGGGAGGTTTTATATCAAAGTCATATAATTGTTTACTTATTCAATATGGGAGCACAATCCTTAGCCTAGAACCTCTTTAGCTGAGAGCCAAGTACTAAGGGGTATTCATTCCTTAAAGTATCAAGGCCTTGCATTCAACATGACTTGATCCCTAATGGACTCATTTAGAACCATTCAACTTCAACAATAGACCAAAGACCCATTAACAATATATATTTTTCATTATATATTCATGACTTGCAATTATGTAATCCCTATTTCAAGGCCATGAAAGGTCTTGACAAAGCTCTTATAGTCTAATTTTTTAACTCATGGAGTAGTTTCCAAGTCACTATTGGTGGTGTTGGGACTCAATTTTGTCATGTCAAAATTTTCTTCAGTTCCTTCCCCTTTGTGTCTTAGTAGTATGTGACCCATTGTTGATAACAATCTAAGAAAACTTGAATAGGTCATCTTATTCTTTGTATTATTCCTTTGGATATTATATCTAACCCCCACATTCATGTCTTAGTAAAAAACCCAAGCTACAAAATCCTGAATTGACTAAGTGTTTGTTTTGTCAAGTCGTTGGGGTTTTGGTGTTCTTTCTATTATCATACCTTCTCTATTGACCCCAACTCCTCACTCATACGAGCTTTGAAAAGTTGCTAAGGTGTTTATTGGTCTATTAGGTCATTGAGGTTTCCTCTGTCTTTTGATTCCAAGGTTTCCCGATTCCTCGATCCTTGAAATCTATGCCCCTAAATAAAATAAGTTTTGATCTATCATACTTGCAGGTTTTTGGTGTCTCCATTGTTCTAATACTTCTTTAAATTTTCATTCTAATGCCTCCCCAATGCATGAAGTCCACTTTTCAAATTTCCTAAGTGTTTCTCCTTTCATACTATCTAATGATTGGTTCTTCATTGCCTTCATCCATGTTTTCCATGCTTCCTTTTGTCAACCTGATCCTCAAAACCTTGCCAAGGTATTTGTAAAATTCCTAATTCTATAGCCCATTATATTTTTGGCAATATATAATGATATTTTTTTGAAATAAATGTAAAAATCAGAAATATAGCAGACCACTTTGAGGGGGTTACCTCCAATAATTAAATAATATGATATGGATTCAATAATTGGTTATATGATGATATGGGAGAGAGTTATCTTCCTTATTTAAATGGTAAACTATGTAGGGACATACCCCTTCATCCTAATTAAGAGGTATTAATGTATTAACTAATATTTATATTAGGGTTAAGCATGCCACAAGTGCTTATCCTTACTATAATTAGGAATATCTAATATATACTTAGGAATATGTTATATTAGGATCATAAAATATCCTTCCCCTTCAAAAAAGAATTTCCCTCAATGCTTAGAAACTATAATATCTTTTGTATGAATTGTTCATCATTCCATGTTGCATCTTCAATCGGAAAATTCTTCCACTTGATTATGATTTTTAAGGTGGCTCTATTTTGTATTCTAATTTTAGAAATTCCATGAAGCTTTTGTATATTTTGTATGAATACTTTTTTCATAATATTAGTAGAAAATAGATGAGAGTTCAAAAAAATATGCATTCTTATTTAGTCTATCTGCAATAATCCAAATTACATCAATATTATTTGTCTTTGGCAGCCCCATAATGAAGTCCATTAATAATTCTACCCATTATTGTATTAGAATGCCTAATGTTTGTAAGAGGCATGGAGTCTTTATTATTTCCCTTTTATTTAGTTGGCATATCAAGCATTCTATCACAATTTTTTGTATATTCACTTTAATACCTCCCCAAAAGAATTTTTTCTTTATAGGATGATAGGTACATGAACAAATATTATATCGTATTCGATTAGACCCAAACATTGTCTCTTCTTAGATTTCATATTTAAACATTTAAGTGACACCAAATGTCTTGAGTATTCTACTTGTTTTACCATAAAGACACATTTGGATTGTTTTGCATAGATTTTATTTTCTTCCAATTCATTAACAATAGGAATATGAAACTTATCTTTATGAGTGATTTCTTTAGCTTCTTGTAATGTGAGAACATTCTCCATGGATCATTTTTTTGTTAAGAATAAGCATAGGGGATAAATAGAAACTTTTGTTGGGATGAATAATGCTTCTTGGTATTAATTCCATGTCATGATTATGGTCTCCATCCTATGGGAGCTAATGATGTCACTTGGTGGTGATTTATTCCAAAAAGTTCATACTTTTTCCCATGTATCATAAAATTCATGGATAAGCCTTGAAAATTTAAATTTATTGTTCCTAATTGTTTAATCCATTGCAAACCCAAAACTACATATGCTCCCCTAATAGGGATAGCAAACATTTATGAATCTAGTTGATAACTTCCTATTGAGAGTTTTATATGATGGAATTTATCGCCACTATTATGGGTGGAAAAGGAAAAGTGGAGGATGTCCTTAAGTTTAATTCCAAAACCTAGGATCAATTACCTTCCTTTTTCAACAATAACATTAGAGAAAATCAACAAGGTGAATAGACTAACTTTCAACCATGAAGGTGAGTCAATTAGACTTGGGTTTGCATTCTTGGGGCTTTGGAATAGATTGAACTTGATTTATATTCACTAACCTAATTAGACTATATGACCTAATATGCCAAATGCAATATTTTAGAAACACGTAGACTAAAATAGTATATTGCAGGCAGATTTGAGAAGTATTGGAGATTGTGCACCTATTATAACAAATTGGATCTGGCATGTAGAGGAGGACTCAGACACCTAGGGGAATATGGGTCTCTAACAGGGGGTCCTAAAACTAATATCACCAATTGTTAGGTCTTAAATTAATAGGTTCAAAGTCCCAGAGATTTTCTTCACCTACAATCTCAGGGGTTTTTCATAATGAAGTTAAAGATAGGCCCATCTACATATTTAGGAAGGTTAAATGATAACTACAAAAATGGGTAGACTCTCTTACTTTTTTTGTCTTAGCTTAAACCTAAGAGTGTGTTCCTAGAGGTATGCCTTAGCAAGCATTCAAATAAAATAAAATGGATAACTAAGAAAAATAAAAACTATACCCAAATTACATACTTGACCCCTATTTCTATCACTAGGTCAAGATCTAATAACTACAAAGACCTCTTTTAAAGCTTATTTGATGCTTTTCACAAGCGTTTGTAAACAATGACAATGCTATAAGCTCTCATGATAGTTTAATTTAGAGTTTTATAAATATTAGCAAATTATGGATATATTGAATATGATTATATAAGAATATAACAATTACATTTTGCTTAATATTTTCCTTGGTTTATGTTATTGAACCATGAATAGTAAATATTGATCTTGATCTACTTCTTATGACCACCTTTGAGCAATTTTTATTTTAAAGTGTATGTGGAAGGTTTGAGTCTTCAAGGCTGGTGCCTTATTGAGTTATAGAGTTATATCCAACCATTAAAAGAATAAAAAAGATATGAAAAATAGTAACAACATCTACTTGTTAATCTTGCTCCAAACTAATAAAATTCACATGCAACAAAAGACCAGAATAATACAAATAACAACTTGCATTGATTTAAAGTGCTATGATACTCATCTAAACTCTATTACAATCACATCAACAAATGTGGTGAATGGAAATTTTCAAATAGAAAGAAACCTTCCATACCCTACTATTTAAAACCCTCCAAAATGCTTACAATTGGCCAAGGAGACAAATGGTTACACATATTTGCTTCAATAGCTACCTCTCTATAGGTTCTGAGAGTAGCTTTAATGGTGGACACACTCTCATAAAATTGAAACCCTAGAGGACTCATGGGTGGCTCATGGTTTTCCAAAACCATTTATGGTTTGCTTTTTGGTGTTTGCCTATTTTTTCAAGTGATTGGGTTGATATGCATAAGTAGCTTTTATTGCAAGGTTATGCAATCAAGCTTCCTTCAAAGAAGCAATATATAGATCTTCATGTCATTTGAGCCTACAAGTGTATTGCTACATGTTTTTGTTGCAAATTAATACATTAATTTTGTGCTTTAGAGTGTGTGGTTTTCTACCCAAAAGGGTTTCCCCCACATATATTGACATATTTTTTCTTCTACCTATTAATTTTTATTTCTTATTCTTAAAAGTCTTAATTTATATGTTATTATGATACTAAAATTTACTTAGATTTGAAATCGATATTACTTCCTCAAAGGATTAATGTGAAAATTTATATCTTGATTCTACTTTATGTATATAGTTATGTGCAGTTGTAAAAGGGAATTTTGTTTAAAAAACCTTATGATATTGGAGGTGCATTTATTGTATATCTCCTTACACACGATAATTATATTAGTGTAAATTATAATCTTCTAAACAATAATAAGATTCAATTACGAATCACTAAGACAAATTTTTTTTTCCCCTTAATAACCCAATGTATGTCTCCAACCATACTACCTTGAATAATTCCATGGTAAAGAAATTTTATTTTTCATGGTGAAAATACTCTAAATACATAATGGTAGTGGACATTGGCACATTAAATATTTGAGGTCACTAGTGGTGGAAGCATTCAACTTTGGGTTTTATGTTTGGGTAGAAGAATAGTCTTTTCTTGCAATTTTACCTAATAAATGATAAGTTGATTTATAGGTTTTCGATACAATGGTATTGACTACGCTATTACAAAATATCTCAAAAATAGAGGTTTTATATGATATAAGATCATTTCTTTTATAGAGTTTTGTGTTTCAATCTTTTATTTGAGTAAAATAAAAGTCAAAATTAACTTTCTCAAGTCTTTTTTTAATAATGTTGTAGCAAAAAATTATGTATGAATTATTGAAAATAAGCTCACACGTTGAATGTGGAAAGCAAAAAATGAAACCTTAGAGATTTATTTTTCTCATCAAACCATTCTAAGAAAAAATACAAGAGAAGAATGTATTGGGTTTTAAGAAAAAAATCTTGCAAAGTGATTATTCACTTGAATCTCTCAATCTAGAAATTGATTGATCTATCGTAACACCATGGCTTTAATACCATGTTAGATTTATAAATTAACTAAAGCTACACAAAAACCTAGTTGAAGAAACCAAATTAAATGAACCTATTCTAGCAATGGTATGAAATCAAAATAGAAAAATAGAGTTAATTGTTACAAGAGGATGAAAATGCTAATGTAAAACACTAGTTGTGCGTTACACACATGACCTTTTTTTCTTAGAAAAATGAGGATCCCCTTTCTTTTTCTTTGATTCTTTGGTTGCTTTCCTAGTTTATTTTGAAGCCTAGTTTTGGCTTTGTCTCTCCCTTGTGCTTTATTTTATGTATTTTTCCTCTTTTAAGAATTTTAGAGTTTTTCATCGCAACATGATAGCAAAGAAACCTTTGAAACTTTGACATTTCTTGTAAATTAGAGTTGTTAAGTGTTTGGTGTGTCTATACCAACCTTTCAAACTTGGTCATCTTGGCATGACTATGAAGGAATCTCTAAACCCCTAATACGTGGCATATGATATGTGTGTAAGGTGGAAATTGGGAAGCGTAGGATAATCAATTTTAAATGAATTAAACACAATCTAATT
The DNA here is from genome assembly GCA_007258455.2 of Sequoia sempervirens. NCBI lineage: Eukaryota > Viridiplantae > Streptophyta > Pinopsida > Cupressales > Cupressaceae > Sequoia > Sequoia sempervirens. Next base: position 935 of record VDFB02172959.1, on the reverse strand, counting down.
CAAAACAAAGATTTAGATTCACACCCATTACTCATGAAATGAAGTTTTAAGCTATTGAATCCAACTAACAAAATACTAAAATAACATAATGATTTCAAAAACAAAGAAAAATTTACCATCCCATGTCAAAGTGTATTCACAATGATGTTGGATCATTGTTGTATCAATGCAAAGCCTCCATTTGTGCGTAGAAAAAGCTTCAAAGTTGTGTAATATTGATAGAAGATGTATGTCAAATTTCTTCAAGAAGTCGATTATGGTTTTAGCATTACTTTGGTGTGAAAAAGATGTCAATTCTTCGATCATTTTTTAGGATGAAGATGATTGTTATATAGATTTTTTGTTTGGAAATGAACGATCAAGATCGTGAAGTAGAATATCCTGATCAACAGTTGAAATATGTTGAGAGGAATTAGATGGAAAAAATCAGTGGATTTTTTATTACGTACTCGGTGTAATTGATGAAATCAATTTGAGTGTTCAATGGAATTGAGGAAATAGATTGAATAATCTGTGGAATTGAAAAAATCATGTTGAACCTTCAATGGGATTGAAGAATAGATTGATTAGTTAGAAAATAGATGAATTAGTCGGCCAAACAGAGTGAGCAATCGTGGGATCATAATTTGCTCAATCATAAAAGTGGGTGAGGATAATTAATTAATTGATTTAATTAATTAATCTTTTTGAGTTGAACGTGCAAATCATGTTTGATTTTTGCAAACAAAGTTGTATTTGTTTGTTTTGACCTTTTTGAATAATGTTTGAATAATTTAATCAACTATTCAAGTTTAAGGGAAAGCGATTTAATTAAACTATTAAGTGGTAATAATTTAATTGACTTAGGGGAATAGGGTAAATTAGCGACATAAATAAATAATTGATGTTATTTAAATAATCAAAAGGAATAAAGTTGGATTAGGATTTTATTAAAT
>VDFB02172958.1:0-27890 GCA_007258455.2 Sequoia sempervirens | reverse complement strand
CTTCTTCTTGTTATTTACTTAGAATTAATGTGTTTTTTTTTTCTTGAAATGTCTTTTCTTTTTGTGCAATAGAAGAATTTAAGAACATTTTGAAAAATAGAATTGAAGCTTTCTAGTTGTTTTTATATTGTGATTGTAAGATCTCCATAATAGGAGAATGGTTCTTATATTAGTTATTATATACTAGGCTTGATTGAATGCAAGAGTCACCTGAGGTACACCCAGCTAAGTTATTAATTTAACTAGGAAAGCTTGTGTTACTCCTAGGATAGTTAATCCAGTATGGGAGGGAGCTTGTGTACTTACTATATAGATTCATTTCAAGTAGATTAGACTGTTTTAGGTTAGTCTGGGATGACAGACTATCAATTGAAGGACAATACCTATGCGTAGTGTAAGATAGCCTTAAGTCAAATCAGCCCTGAGTAGTGTATGTGATAGATGACTCTCACTCATTTACTTAATATAACACTTCTTCCAAAGTAGTGCAATGTTTGAGACTCCACTAAAGATTGTGTGACTATTGAGACTACATTGTCAGTTTACCATGATCCATTATTACATGCTAGTTCAAGATTATGGGATTGCAAGGTTCTACTTATGTAGGACACAACACTATGCTCAGGTGGTTGTTGTTATTGGTTACTCTACCAATCTCTTCATCGAAGGGAAGGGCCATCTATTGAATGATAGATGTGTGGGGGGCCACATTAAGAGTCTGTGGTTGGCAGAAAAGTGCCTAAGTGATGCTTCTCCTCCATAGCAGGTGACAGAAGAACCAAGATTTGAAAGGAAGGATCCTAGACTGTCTTACAACTATTTGTTCTAAAGCTCTATGAGCTTTGTATGTATTTGTATGTTTTCATACTTTGATGTTTATTTGAAAAGAAAAGGAATTCATGTTGTAATATGTTTTGCATCTTGATTGGAAGTTATCAATAAAAGAAAAGAAAATTTTATTGCAATGGATTTGTTACTTGTTTATTTACTCTTTTGGTGTAAAATAAGAAATTTTTACTTTAAGGAATGGTTAGTACATTACATGTGGTATCAGAGCGACCAAGTTCTGCATTGAAACCTATGAGCTCATTACACAACAATGTGTAAACCTTATCAGAAAATAATGGTTGAAAAGTTCTTGTGCCACAATGACAAGAGAAAAGAACATAGGGAAGTAAAAATGAAGAAGAGAATTACTCAAAATTTGGGACTAGTTAAGATTCATACCTGGAGTTAGGAACTCCTAAACCAACAACTTATGATATTACTTGGGATTGCGGAAGATTATGCCACTCGGATATGTAGGAAGGTTAGGAAGAATAACCAGTATATACCTTATCCTACAAAATATTAATATAACTCTAAGGGGATGGGAAGAAATGAGATAACCCCTTAATAGAAGAAATCTATAGTTGTAAAGAGTCAAGAATTCTTGGATTTAGTGAAAACACTACGAATCTATGTGTATGCAATGTTAGCATAAATTAGAACGAAGTAGAAAGTCAATGAAGGAGGTATCCACAAGGGTTGGAGAACTCTTGACATAAATCTAATTCTTGTATAAAGGATAAGATCTTGCAAGAAAAGAGTTAGTACCTAGGAAAAGAGAAAAGACCAAAAAGGTTAGAAAGAAGTAATCAATGACATGGGCATGGTTCCACCAACCAAAATCAATGATATTATTGAAGTTTTGATTAAAATGAGAAGGGAACCAAACAACCTTGGTATCTCTAATGGTTATGAGAGAATAAGTTACCAAAGATTTGGAACAAAAACACTTGGAAATGTGAGTGTGAGAAAGAAACCTAAAAAGGTAAACTGTATTGATCTGACCAAAGGTATGGATAGTGCATAGATTGGTTGGAGTATAAGATAAACTCACCAACATGTCTGCAAAAACCAATATACATTTAGAGGTTCCAAAAGGAAACAAAATACAATAAGGCACTATGTGTCAAATCAATAGAAGTTGTAATGAAAAACAATGTTCTAAACTGAAAGGTACATCAACCAATGAGGCTTTGTAAGTACAGATATTCCTCCACAAAAAGGATATTGGAAAGAAAATGGGAATAATAATGTGTCTCTTAAGTTGTTGATTATTCATTAGATCTCCTATTGGATGATCCAAATGTTAGAAAACAATGATGAATCTATCTTAGAGAAAAAGTATATATGAGGTATGCCATGAGGCAAGGAAAAAGGCAATAAAAATACAACAATGAGGAATGAAAAATCCTTTGAAAGAAGCAAGTATTGCTAGTAAATTCAATTTGGAATAAATAAAAAATTGTGGAAACACTAAGGGGGGAAGGAAGAGAGTAGATTGACTCAGGTTAAGTACACCATCCAATGAAAAATGTAGATATGTTTTCAATTTGGAAGAACTAATGACTTCTTAGGAAGTCATAATGTCAGTTAAGTCATACATTTTATGACCACAAGGAAAAGGTATTGGGATTTTTGGAGAAAGATAAAAGGAAAGGTCAAGAATTATGACCTATTATCATCCCATACTTTATATTTATTTGATTGGAAAATCAAACGATATTAACATTGATGCCTTAGAAAAGGATAGGCGGATAATTTGACCATGATAGGAAAGATCATTGTCTATGGGATTGGAAAAGGAGGATCTAGGTTACTTGTGATTGGAAGAAAGTTTCTCTACACTCCTATATACTTTATATGGAGAATTTAGATAACGATGTTATTTCTTTATATAAGTAGTAATACTATATATTATGAAATATATCCATGTCGTGAAGTGACTTGACATTGTAGCTTATTATGCTAAGAGACCTGGGGATGATAAGGTTTAGCTATTAATCCATAAAGATGGTATGAAAGATAAAACAGGATGTGATGCTATGCAAACGCATCAATTATCTTTACTTGATTAATCACTTGATCACTACCATACTCTTGAATGAAACCATAGGTTTAGAATAACCTAATTGGGATGATAAGTTCATTCTAATAAAAAGAGAGACCTTAGGTTAAGTTTTAACCCATTGAGTTGGTTTATGTACTAGACTACTCATTGACACTTTTAAGTTGGGAATAACTTACTTGGTTGAGTTGTACATTTGGTCTGAATTGAGACATATAGGGGTAGAGAAACCTATAACATTGATGATTGAGGACTCCATCCTAAGAATTGGAAGGCAATAGTGAGATTGAGAATCGCCTATGTGGATGTGTAAATCACTTGAGCTTAGAAAATTCTATATGAGTGGAAAACATAGGTGGGATACCTAGTGAGTTAAACTACTTGGTTAATTACTTTACACTCTTGAAAGGAAGTCATATTATTGACAAGACTCTTTTTTTAGTGGCTCTTATATTAAAAGGGATACACTCTCAAAGGGAAGCATCTATTGTTATGTCGTGACATTATAGAATTTTCACTTAGCGTGATATTTTGGAAATTTTACTAAGACACTGGGTTTGTTACATGTACTCAACTAGGATATACCAAAATTGGGACTCTCCTATATGATTAAGTGGATCCATGGAGATAAAAATGAATGTTCATGCTTGGTGATTACGTATGCAATTAAATTTGATATCTTCTTAGGACCAACATGATTGAACAAGGATTAATACTCGAAATTAGTACCAATTTTATCAAGAAAATTAGATTGATTTGAAAAATGGATTATGTCTTTGAAAATAATCTAAGGACAGAAGAAATCTGCGATATGGATGTCCTAAGATAAATGGAATTTATCTCCACAAAGATCCTAACCATTATTATTTGGGAACTAAAGTAGGTGTGAGATCGTAAAATAGGTTTCCACTTAGTCAAAGAATAGACTATTATGGAATATAAAAGAACCTATGTACCCAAAATTTTGGAAGATTCAAGAATGAAATGAGGAAATTAATGTCAGAGTGAGGACATTGGAATGAAAAAGTGAATTGTTGGATGAGGATCCACTATAACCTAGAAAAAAATAAAGAGGCTGCACAAAACGTGGCAAGATAATGTCTAGTATGCCAGGAAGTGAAGATTGGATGTCATCATTGGTCGGACATGTATACTCTCTTGAGATTCTAGAGGGAAAATTATAGAACAAAAGATAGATCAATATGTCTATGTTGGTAGAACTAACATAACATTCTGGTGGAAAGACCCATCGAAGTAACCAACACTATTTTGGAAACTTGACTTATAGGAGTTTGGTCCTAAATAATATATTGTGGGAAGTAGTTGCTTAGTATTCTTGAGAAGGTTATCTCAGTTTTGAACAAGAAAATAATGATAGGGTTGTGTAAACCATGATCATACTATATAACATTCATTTGAGCGAATGTGCAATATATTATTATTGTCAAATAAGCAAAAATGGTAGACTAAATCTTGAATGATTTATAAACTTCTAACATTGAGGTTTGGACCATTATATGTAAGGAAAGGTTGGAAACTCTATTAAGTTGAAGTAGGCTTATAAATAGGGTAAAACCATGGACTTGATAGAATGTAAAAAAGGAGTAATAGATCAATGAAACTTTGTGGATACAAAGCTTAAGCAAGAAGCAATATCAGAATTTGACAAGTGTCCAAGAGCAACGTTATGCTCAAGATGGACAAGTAATCAAGAACAAGTACTTTATAGTAAAGAAAATGGATGTGTAAGTGACAAACATAATTGTTTTATGAGTTGTCTAAAAGTGTAAATACCCAAAGGGGAAGGATGGGACCCACGATGTAGTGCACAATACATCGCTATTTCTTTTCTATTTGGATTATACTGAGGATAAATTCATGGGCCAATGATTTTCGTTCACTATGTTTTAGGTGTCAAGTATAGTTACTATTGTATCTAGGATTTCTATATATGACAGTGAAATAAAGCTCTTTGGGAGAGTAAGTATGTGTGAAGCATACAAAATTTTCCTATGTGATAGTGAGGGCACTCGAAGCAAGGTCCAAGAAGGACAAGATTGTTACATAGGATGAATGTTTTATAAATCTTACGTATTTTGAGAATAGTGAGTAAAACTTTATTTGACCTTAACTGTATGTTAAAAGGCTATAAATCATCGGGGATGATGATTCACAAGGGGGGAAGTATGTTACACCCCAATTGTGTAGTTACTATTTAATATTACTACACAGGGTAAATATGAATGTAATGTGAAATTTGGAGATGAATAGATTATGCTTGTACCTTGTTATCAATATGAATGTTATCTTATTTGATGTTATCTCATTTGATATTACCTTAGTTGATGTTATTCATGGTGAAATACTACATAAATGTGAATGAAAGGTTATTGAATTATTATTTTTCTGACTTTGGAAATGCTTATAAATATTGCATATGTTATGAACAATTGACTATCATAGGCATGTGTTAGTGGATGCAAGTAATGTTCATTTCTCCAGGGGGAGGGGAAGTATCACTCAAGAGAAGATCTTGGTCGAGTAACCGGTAACATAAACTATCTGAGCATATACACACACCACATTAGAATGATTGAGTTGAGTTAGTTTAAGGGTAATAGGTAAGTCATCCTTAGTTGATATGTCTGTATTGGAGAGTCTTGCTCTTGCTACTATTACATGCATTTTTGGGTGATGTTTATCTATTTGAGTTTTGAGTCCTTCCTTTTGACATTGTGTTGATTGTGCTTGGGTTGAGACTTTGGGATTTGTGAATGGTTACCTTTATGCCATTCCATATGAACGTAAAATGAAGCATGTCTATGGGCATATATATATATACATGGAACCATGTATGAGAGCATTAGCAAATGCACATGTATGTGAGCAAAAATTCTCACAGAGGTACATACATGAGGAAACAATTATACGTATATATATATATGTGTGTGTGTGTGTGAATATAGTCATGATGTCATAATCATTCAATATCAAATGGATTACTTGACTATCATATTGCTATATAATGAATATGCTTGTATATAAACACAAATCCACTTGTAAGCATCGACGCTTATCAAAGAAGTGTACATATGTATATATTATATAAATATAAGTGTATGAATATATACACGTATTATTATGGAATATGATAACTTCATCCGCATATGGAATATGTGTATATTACATATATATATAATATAAAGAATAATTTCATGTGTATATGTATAATAATTCAAATACAATATAATGGAAATGTTATATGTATATTATTATACATTTGATGTGAGAATTCCTTTGAAAGAGGAAACATGTTTATAAAGGTTGTGAAGGTATAGGGCGCAGCCTTGGTAAACATGCAAATCACTTATAAAGTGATATGCTGAGTTCAAAAGCACATTTGGGGGTCAAACTGTATGCTATGAATTACACAACATATAAAGGATATTGGCCAATGTTTTAAGTCTTAAAAAGACTTAGTCAAACTTAAGGATTCCTATGTATAAGCATTTAAGTATTGAGTATTAGCTGATAGCGCATGGAAGGCCTAATCCTAGGTCAATTTGCAAAGTAATGAGTAGAAACCAACACATATGATAATGAACATTGATAGTCAATATATCTGATTGCATTTTAGAAGTCGATCCATAAGGCTACTTAGACATTAAATGATCATGGCAATAAAGGTCGATGATAATCATCAAATTGGAAGCCAATTTGGAAGTATACACGGTTGTATATGTAAGTCATGTATCACTCACCAAGTCGCATATTTGAAAACGTAGGAATACATTTTAATATGTAAACTTTGACTTGGTCGACAAAGTGAATGAGAGTTACGTGGACTTAGTCCAACATCTTAATTGGCTTAGTTGGCTCATCCTTTATTTCAGTTGATGCTTGCTAAGTGTTGCAAAAATAATATTGAATATTTCACTTCTTTTGAAACTGTGCCAACTTGGTTATGGAAAAGAGGCTTTGGCGCCACCTCTTAAAGCATTTTCCTGTAGATGTCAATGCTGGAGAAGAATTCAAATTCTCCATGTGCTATTTGAAATGGTCTTTGATATGTTGTCAATGAGGAAGTCGATATGTTGAAGGTTTTTGTTGAGTCTAAGCTTTATCCATCACCACCTTGTTGATGATTTACTTTGCATGAAACTTGTGTCATTCTTCATGCCTAAACTGTAGGATTTTAGAATGCCTGCCTGCTCTATAAATAGTCACACCATTTCATTTGGAACACATTCATTATCATTCTCTTTTGTGATCATTATTTTCAATCTTCCATTCATTTTTGAGTGATGCATTTTACCAAGAGCTATACATCACTTTTTGTTTATCATTTCTAAGTTTTTACTAGCCATAGTCATTTGTTTTATGAGAAAGGAAAGAGTGATCTTTAGAGAGAAAGAGGTAGCTTATTTGTTTGAGAGAAACTTGTGTTATCAACAAGAGAGAGAGAGAGAGGGAGTTATTTTAAGAAGTTGTGATCAAGCTATTTACTATTGGAGAAGGCAACAATATTGTCATTAATTGGGATAAGTGGTAACATGCATGGGGATCTCTTCTTCTTGTTATTTACTTAGAATTAATGTGTTTTCTATTTTTCCTTAAATGTCTTTTCTATTTGTGTAATAGAAGCATTTAAGAATGTTTTTAAAAAGAGAATTGAAGCTTTCTAGCTATTTTTATATTGTGATTGTAAGATCTCCATAATAGGAGAATGGTACTTATATTAGTTATTATATACTTGGCTTGATTGAATGCAAGAGTCACTTAAGGTACACCCAGCTAAGTTATTAATTTAACTAGGAAAGCTTGTGTTACTCCTAGGATAGTTAATCCAGTATGGAAGGGAGCTTGTGTACTTACTTGCTATATAGATTCATTTCAAGTAGATTAAGACTATTGGAGGTTAGTCTGGGATGACAGACTATGCATTGAAGGACAATAGCTATGCATAGTGTAAGATAGCCTTAAGTCAAATCAACCTTGAGTAGTGTATGTGATAGATGACTCTCGGTTGTTTATTAAATATAACACTTTTGCCAAAGTAGTGCAATGTCTGAGAATCCACTAAAGATTGTGTGACTATTGAGACTACATTGTCAGTTCACCGTGATCCATTATTACATGCTAGTTCGGGATTGTGGGATTGTAAGGTTCTAGTTATGTAGGACACAACACTATGCTTAGTTGGTTGTCGTTATCGGTTACTCTACCAATCTCTTCATCGAAGGGAAGGGCCATCTATCGAATGATAGATGTGCGAGGGACTGTATCAAGAGTCTATGGTTGGCAGAAAAGTGTGATGCTTCTCTTACACAGCAGGCGACAAAAGAACCAAGACCTAGACCATCTTACAACTATTTTTTTCCAAAGCTCTATGAGCTATGTATGTATTTGTATGTTTTCATACTTTGATCTTTATTTGAAAAGAAAAGGAATTCATGTTGTAATATGTTTTGCATCTTGATTGGAACTTATCAATAAAAGAAAAGAAATTTTCTATTGCAATGGATTTGTTACTTGTTTGTTTACTCATTTGGTGTAAAATAAGAAATTTTTACTTTAAGGAAGGGTTAATACGTTACATAAATGCTTTTGACTTGGAGCTATGAACCCGTGAGGTCACAAACAGGGGATCTCATCCCTAGTTTAAACATTCAACAATAACACCCCTATGGGGTTTGAAGCTTGGTGGCAAGAACAACACCACAACAACTTAACCATCATACCATGCCACTATTGGTGATTTGAAAATATTGTTCAAAGAGTAAATTCAATCTCTTTTTTTGAACCCTTGTGTGTGTGATTTGGTCGATAAGAATAAAACTATTGAAAAGGGGGGAAAATGTAGAAAATTGTTGAATTTATTGTCTTCCATGTCAATGGATCCTAGCCTAAGGACTTCTACTAAATACACATAACCCATGTCAATTTTAGGATCATAACATGGAGTATGGATAAGAAATATCTTGATGTAGTCTTGTGAAGTATCCAGATGCAACTATACGGTGTGTAGCTCTTGAATAAGGTATCCAAGTATACCACCCAATTAATCACTAATAAAGTTTGGAAATTAGTGAATAACATGAAGATAATGTAGATCTAATCTAGGAGGAGTCAAATATTGACTTAAAAAAAAGTTTCTTAACATATAACATGATTCTCCAATTGCTACTATTATCACAAATCTATTTACAATACTTGAAGTAACTTTAAAACTCAAATCATTTATATGCAAATGTAGATACCCACTCTTTCAAATCATATTGATGACATATGCAAAAAAATTAATTATAGTAGCCATACTCTCCCATCAAATTTAGAATTGTAAAGGACAACATATACAAATAGGCAAATGCACTAACATTTGCATTACAAACCCTTCTCAGTTTCCTTCTTTCATAATTTGATGTAGAAGAGAGAGCATCATCAGGGTAATATCCACCCTACCACGAAGCATTAGCTTCCCCGTGCTACTCCACTAGAGAAGCCCTACCCATCACAAAGAATCATGAATCATCCCAACACTTGAGAATGGTCACCTTGATATTACTTGATGTCTTTATCACAACTACTACTTTGGCAATGTGAGTGACTACATCCTTGATGCCACAAACCACCTCCCAACTTAAGACATGCCAAACAAATCCTTTTTTCCAGGGTTTTTCTCTCTTTTTTAAAACCATGCAGTTGGTAGGCGTAAGGCCAAGTTACACAACCTTTGCCAACATCCTCCACATTTAGGATTTCATGCAAGTTGAAAGCATTTTCCAAGGCATGTGGAGGAATTTAAAGCTTTTGAGCTTATGTTTTCTAATAAAATAAAAGTATTACATGTTGACATTTAATAATAATATTTTTTATTTTATCCTTTTAAATAAAATAAGAACAACTTATAATGTCTTTATTTATTTTTGGTATGTAAAAGGAGTTTGTATTAAATATCAAAATTCAAAAATTACATCATTCAGGTGGACACCAAGCTTCATGGCAATGATTTAGCATGACTGTTATAGACCGATGAGAGGACACCTGACCACCTTGGATTACCAGACACATCAACTAAAAGAGAGAAGCAGAAATTCCAAGCAGTCGTAGCATGTGTTCATCCATGCGTCACCTTTGCCACCTGAACCATCTTCACGCACAAACACTGGAACCACCCCCAACGAAACCCAAAATGTTAGTTGGAATGCCACCGTCTGCCAAAATACAAGCACGCCCACCACCAATTCAAATCCCAACCAGAGGAAGCAAAGGCATGTGACACCAACACCCATAATAGTATATGCCAAGATATAAAACAACGAGAGCCAACACCAACGCGTAGTAGCATACCAACCTCATTTAAAGAACTCCACACCTTCAACCCAACAAATACTCATGAAAGTGCCAATGCCAGTCGACCCCACTAGACGGCTTGAGGTACATATGGTGTTTTAAGAAAATGATGCCACATCCAGTTCTCCTTTTGTGTTCCTCCAGCGCTTCCCGTTTGATATCCAGAAGGAACAGGTATCTCCTCACGTGCACACCCGGTATGAACACTTTGTTTAAGTCCCTTGGCCTTGGAATCCCAACACCGAGCTCTGCACTAATTATTGCGTCCTTAACTCCACCGAGCAAATTTCCCATAATCAGCTTCCTTGCCATCAACAAAGTGACCGCCTTTGGCACTTCCAAGTCGAGCAAGGCAGCGACGAAGCGGGATGCTATGTCCGCATTTGTGCAATACCTTTTTGTTGTTTCCATGTAGTTACTACCCAAGAGAAGCTGAGCAACGCCCAACACTAAGGGATCCCAATATCTAAACACTAACTTTAGTCAATTGTATGAGATATGGCCAAAAAATGCCTAGAGTTATCATGTGGCTCTGAGGCAAAGTGGCATCTCCATGACCACAGAGCAGAAGATGAATGACACTAGTGAGGGCGGGGATGGAGTTTAATAGTCGTGACACCCAAAAAACGTACAGAGATGCGTCATTATTTCCCCCTTAGTACCATGAGCCCTCCAAGGCATCACTGCACATTAACTTCCCCACGCTTGAGCTTTGTCGCCAACCTTTAGCATTAATGTCTACATCCTCCTGACAGCCATGTGGGTAGCGCTAGCAACTTATAATGTCTTTATTAAATATAATATTATTTATTAATAAAATTAATTTTAATTCTTTATTATAATAATATTTAAATAAAAAGGATTTATGTTATTTGCACTCCTATGCCAATTCCCATTTAGTTTGGGATCCATTTTGATAAAAAAAATCAAAATAAAACCTACATATTAACAAATAGCACACTCTTGTGCTAAGTTGGCTCATGACCCAATATTGATACGACTTTCAAGGTTTTATCCTTACGAAACTATATATAGGTGAGGAACACATATATACACTAATAGTATGTAACTTAGTTACATGACTCTAAGTGTGTATGTAGGTGATTCCATCATGACAAGTTACCCCCACTGGCTCGAACCTTTTCCTCGATGATACTCTCTCTCCAATATGAGAAAATGTCAATAATTCATGATGCACTTATGAATTAGAATGCATAATTAATTATCATCATTGTCATCATTTTTCTTAATTACCGTTCAAGTAATAATTAATGCAACCACATTATCTTTCCTAATCACTCTTTATTACATAATTAATATAGCAATTAAGCGATTGAGATAAGCTAATTAAACAAGATGTCACGTAAATATGATTAAATGGTTATGGTTTTGAAAAAATTACCATTTCCTTTATTTTTTTTTGAAAATGAGTTAGTGGTAGGTGAATATGCTTGATTGATCTTGTTATTCTTAAGTTCTATTAGTGGTTCAATCCATTTTCTCATGCACTTAGACTCATAATTCACCCTTCTTATAGTATCCATGATTTTCCCCCTATTTTCTATGATTTTATTTTTGTAGAAGAAGAGGGTGGTAGATTAACCTTTATCTTCTTATATGAACTCTCTAAAACCTTTTGACCCATCTATGATTAGTTAACAATCAAGAAATAAGACTTTGAAGACTTACTATGAAGTTCCCTCACTTGCATCAATGTGTCATATTCTCTTGTGATTATTCCAAAAAAATCATAAAAAATTTAGCATTTTGAACGTAGCTCCTAAGGCATCTCTAATGGAGTAGAAGGTAGAAACAAAGTCTGAGTAGGTAGGACCCAATTTAGAAAGAACATTAACTACATGTTGTGAGTAAATTTTTTTTTGATCTAGTAATCCTATAATGGAAACCTCAATGATTTCAAATTGTGATAAAGTATTGTATGTTGTCAATATAAATTATACTTGACTAATAGTTCATTTTCCAATTGGTGGCCCCTAAGCATATCAATCTTTCAAAATAAAGTTTCAATTTTTTTTATAGATTTCTTGTGGCAAATCAAGACTCTATGTGGAAGAGTAGATCTAGAGGCATTCAAAAGTAAATAAAACCAAATGATTCACATAATTGATTAAAATATCCTATATACATATCAAAAAAGGAGCATTGTTTTTATACCATGTACGATCCCAAAGTACCCTTTTCTATCAAACAAGAATTTTATTTTACTTCATTGAGATAGAAGCTCCATGATATGAGGATAAGAGGTTTTTGTATAAATATATTTAAATACATATATAGATACACACACATACACATATATATATATACATGTATTTATATATATATATATATACATGTATATATATATATATATAAATACATGTATATATATGTATATATATAAATACATGTATATATACATACACACATATATACATATATATAAATACATAAAAACATATATGTACGTATATCAAAACCTATTTATGTATATATGTGTATGTATATGTATGTATATATACATACATAAATACATATACATACACACACACATAGATATATATATTCATACATATACATATACATATATATAGATAGGCATATATGTAGACATATACATATATACAACCTTTCCATTTGATTAGTATTGTAGACATGGAAAATGCACTGATTAACATTGCACATCTAATCCCGACTCCTAACACCATTTCATCCTAAATCATCCCTCGGTCTAACCATTTAATCAAATACCTTTATTTGATTAAATTCATCAAGTTTCCTCTCTTAATTAAATAAATCATTTTGTCTATTTAAGTCTTTCTCTCTTGTTAATTAAATCAATCTATCTGATCTAATTAACCCTATGTCCATATTTAATTAAATAATTCTCTTTATTTGATTAAATCTCTAAGGTCTATCTATTAAATTAAATAATTTAAGCTAACCAACCATCCCCTTTAGTTAAATAAAACAAAATATTTATTTAACTAAGTCTAAAATCACATTCTTCTCATATTTGATTTAAATTAACCCATAAATCTAAGTCAAATTTTGTCACATCATCTAATCCTTCATTAAATTAATTAATCTTTGATTAATTCAATCATAATTCATGTCCCATCCTCTAGTTTTTGCCACTTGCACATGAAAATAGATTTAATTCATTTATTAAATCTCTATTTTCTCTCAACATGGCATAATGGAGGAATATTCTCTCAAATTTGAATTCAAATCCAAGTGGACTTTGTCCTTCCAACAAGGCATTTACTTCACCTAACAAGTCCTTTTTCCTTGAGCCAAGTGGCATTTAAGGCATTTTTTTTCCCTCTTACATGTCATTTCACCATTTTCAAATATCACCTAATTGCATTTATGGGCACATTCATCAAAATGTGCACATCCCTCATTCATCCATCTCTTGACAAGTGGCACCTTGCCATTGGTTGAATGTTAGTCCTACATTGCTTCATTTTGGGCATTTCTCCAATTTGTCAATCTATAAATAAGAGGTCTCTTTCTCATTTTATCATCCACAATTTGAGCAAAGTTATTATACTCAAATCCATAGCAATTCTCATCCATTTTTATCCAATCTTAGCTAAGTTATGCAGATTTTCATCTTCGAGCACACTTCAATCATCAACAAAGTGGATCACTCTTCATTACTCATCAAGCTTGCATCATAGGAGTTGGGAAAGGGCCAATTTCCACATCAAATTGGCACCAACTCCCCTAAGAGATTAAGAGTTTGCTTTGCATTTGAATAGGACTTAATATCTTTGGTTTATGCTTGTTTATGTTCTTCATTTCATTCCTCTTCCTTTGTAATTCAAATGGATTTCTTAGGGAATCATAATACTAACTTGAATTTGATCTAATATGTTGTTTGTCTCTTGTGTTTATGCAGGTTTGGAATCTTGGTTCACAAGTATATACATATATAATTTTATAATACAAAGCATTATTCAAATATACATATCTAATCATGCAAAAAGGATTTTATTTGAAAGACATTTACTTCATTTTAAATTCAAAACATAATGCTAGTTATATCTGTCCAAATCAGTAAAAGACCAAAGAAATGAAAACATTCCTATCGAAAGCGCAATGCTATGCACAAACTATTTTATTTTGCACATCAAACAATTATCAAATTTTCATAAACAAAATGGATGTTTTAAAGTGTGCAACTGTGTGTGTTCTCGAGACTATGGTAAGCATGGGCTTCTTTTGAATCTGTTACCCTCTCTCTAGTGATGCTCTCCCCCTCAATCTTGGAAGGGAAAAACTATCTCCTGCATCCACCTCATCAAACTAACAGGGTAGTTAGTCTAGGAAAAAACATATTTCAAAATATATCACTAGACTGTATAATGTAAAACATACATTACCATCTCAATTTAATTTAATTTCATATGAACATCATTTAGAACATTATCAAACTAATATAAGATTGAATTATCATCATATTTTAATTGTTCATAAATCAAGTTTTTGGCATCATAATCAAAATGCAAAGTAAAATAAAACATAGTCTATAGAGCTCAAAAACGAGATGTGGCAAAAATTTCTCTTATCATATTTCTTCTCTTTCTCTTATGCTCATTAACAACAAGATTTAGATTTAGTTGTTTTTATGTGCATTATAAAAGCTACTCATAATATATTTTCCCTCTATTTTGTAGGTTCCTAGGGACAGTGCATGCCAAAAGAACAAACCTAGAAAATGATAGTCTATTATAGAAGCTACTCAGGGTATTTTTTCCTCTAGTTTGTAGATTCCTATAGGGTCCATTAATTTATATCCTTTAATGTTTGAATATTTATTTCACATGCATGTTTGTGAGTGCTACATACATTGAGATGCAAAATAATTGTAGGATTCACATACACTTCAAAGTGGCGGCAAAATGTAATGACAAAATTTGCATGCTCGTGTCATTTTGCATTTAGTTTTGTGTCGACTTTGAAAAGAGTACCTTAATACATTTACATATTAACAAATTGTGTATTTGTGTAAAGTCAAACTCTTTTCCTCATACCACTTACCTATCCATTAATGCACATTAGAATACACATATCCCTTACTCCATCTATACCTATACATATTTTAATATATTCATCTCATCTATATATTAATTACACCTATATGTGGACATATCCTTATGTACTTGTTGCCCACCTTAATATGCCCATTTCTATATTGGGTCATTTTTACATCCACACTTGTAGATTGAACCCTTGAAATTTTAAAAATTTATATTAAAAAATTTGGCCAACTACTGCTTATTCCTTTCCCGACAAGGGTTGACATAACACATGCTTATGAGAATTATTGTTTTGTCCTTATATTCAAAAATATTCATTTGTAGTCATCTTAATTATCAAATATTATTAAATATCATTCACATTTTACAGAATAGTATACATGGAAATACTTCCATTGGTGCACTAAAATGAATATAGATATGCACATTCATCATATAAGCATTTGCACAATGAAGATTTATTGTCTTCTATCATTTACTTAAACTTTTTGGGAGTTGATCTAAGAGAACTTGTCGCTTGATGACACATTGCAATCATTTAAAAGTATTTTAAAATACCACTAGTCTTCTTATTAGAATAAATGGTAGAGTAGATAAGAACAAATCAAGTCAAACCATAAAACATATAAAGATAGATTAGATTAGATTAGTTTTAAAATAGAGGGATACATTGAACAATATATGATCCACATGTAAAGGATGAAGCATGGATGTGAAAGAGAACCTAAGCTACTAATTGAACTTGAAACAATTAACCATTCTTCAATTACAAAATTAAATACATTATTTTTTATTACATTTACTTTTCATACTTTTATATTTATTATTTTAAAATATGTAGGAGAGAGGGGCCCAAAGTAGGTCACTCAAACTTTGGAGGTCCACGTGGACCAAAAAAAAAAAAATCCCACCACATCACCCTGCCACTTGTGCATCAGGCAGAATATGATCCGAAACGTTGATGTAAAAAGATGCACACAGTTTATCCAGAAATCTTAAAGACTATACTATTATGGACTGTGGAAACAAAATGCTATTGATATTTTAAAAAATAAAAATTGAGCACCTCACCACCTATCATGCACCATTTAGTCCAACATGTCTAAAACCCAAAATTGGAGCCCATCTGCCTCCTTAATCAATGAACAAATCTACCTCCTTTGGATCAGACGGACACATGGCTTCGACAGCCTCGCCACCCTAAACAAACAGTTTAGAGCATTAATTGCACAATGCCTCCTTCGTCACATCCACTGACCAATGTGCCTTACGCATCCCTTCGCATTTACTTGGGCTTTCGGGTGCGTAAATTAGAGATCAAGGTTCATTCAATGCTCCAAAATCTTGCATATTCCACTCACCCTCATTCCTTTTGCTTGCATTTTTTTTTAGTGTTCGTTTGGTTACGCACCGATACTAGTTCGACTCTCCATGCTTCTTTGTTTGTCTCTTCATGTTTCTTCGTTCAGCTTTGCACTCTCGAGAGCTCCCTTTCTCTTTCAGGTGAGGTTTCTAACCTCACTCAGCCTGTACCAATGTCTTCAAATATAATAGTATTCTACCATGCACTTATTTTTTCACAAAATTTTGTCTTTAAAAAAGATTAATAAAATGAAATGTGGGGAGGGTTTACTGATTTTATTTTCCTCTATACTCATCCATGCACTCCTAATCTTTTGTTCTTCATTGCACAACATTTACTCTACATTGTTCTTTTCATATTTGTTTCCTTCTACAAAATATGAAATGGATTTGACTGGTTTAAATGGTTTTTCATTACTATTAGACTTGTTCGACGAAATATGGAAAGGGTTTGACTGGTTTTCTATCATGCACATATATTTGTGTGTTCGTCATTGCACAAACTTTAACTTTATAATTTGCTTTTTACATTTGTTTGTTATTCCAAAATACGGAAATGGTTACAATATATTTGACTGTTACTACAAAATATTCATAGGGTTTTAATGTTTATCATTTCGAGGGTTTCTGCCATACACTTGCATTCATTTGTTCCTAATTGCACATACTTTAACTCTGCAATTTGCTTATAATATTCTTGTGTTATTTCGAAATATGAAAATGGTATCACTGGTTTTCATTTCGAAGATATTCTGGCATGCAATCGTATTATTTTGTTCTTCCATGCAAAATAGTTTTGTCTGCGAAATACTTTTTTTATATGATTGTTACTACCATACATGGAAAGGGTTTCACTGGTTCACAATTACATGGGTTTTTTGTCATGCACTTATATTTGTGTGTTCGACAATGCACAAACTTTAACTTTGCCATTTGCCTTTAATGTTTTTTTCTTATTCCCAAATATGAAAATGGGTTCACTTATTTTCATTTTGAAGATATTCTGCCATGCAATTATATTATTTTGTTCTTATAGATGTAATTGTGTATACACACACACACACATATCTGTGTGTGTGTGTGTGTGTCTGTGTGTTTATATATATATATATATAAGTATATATCACACAAATAGAAGTGCATGGCAGAAACCCTATAAAGGACAACCAGTCAAACACTTAGTAGAAAAAGAATGAAGTAGAAAGAATATTTCATAGTAAGAATGAAGTAGAAAAAGAAAATAGTAGAATGAATTATTGTGCAAGTGATATACATTGAAAGGAGTCTTAACTTAATAGGAATGCACCCTTCTATTGTAATAGGATGAACAGAGATATACATACATATAAGTCTTATCTATTCAAGACATACATGATGTGCATGGATCAAATCATCCATGGTATATCATGTATATTTTGAAGAGAAGGATTCTTTCAATGTATATCTCTATTTGTAGGCCTCTCTAGTGATTTGGGAAGAAGACAACATAAAATAGGTGGTAAATTTGAATTGTTAAGGAACCCTCAAAAGTATTGTGCAAGGAATAACAAAATAATAGAATTGCAAGGCATAAATTCTTCAAAATGAAATGCATTGAAACCATTTTGATATTTGGGAATAACAAAAAAATATTAAAGGCAAAATGCATAGTTAAAGTGTGTGCAATGACAAACACACGAATACAAGTGCTTTTTATATACATATATGCATACATATATGTATACATATTTAGACACATGTGTACACACACACACACGTATGTATACATATATGTATACCTATATATATACATATATATATACACATACACACACACACACACATATATATAAGCAAAATTGGCAAGCCACCATATTTTATTAGATGTTTAAAATTAAGTAATACAAAAACCTAATTTGATAGAGCATATCGACAGGAAAGAACCAGGAAAAAAACCTCCAGTTATAGCTCAATTAGTTACATAATTCCAACAACATTGTCCCTATTTGCTATGATTTAGTAACATTTTATACATATCCAAGCCTATTTTTTGTATTCTGACATTTTACAATTTCCATATGTTGCATTTGGTTTAGATTGTCTTTATCCGCTTGTGAAAACCTGGAGTGAACTTTTGCAAAACATTATGGTACCAACACCAAAAAACTGCCTACTTTTGAACACACCAAAAATAGCCTTCTAGATAAATGTCTTTTTTCTGTAGTAGGACCAAAAAAATCACACTTTACCTACTATTTATGCTTCTATCTACATAATATCCAGTGAATTCTATCCTTGCTCTCCATTACCTGCATCCTTAGACATATTTTCTTGGTCAAAAATTTAGGAAAAAAACCTATCAAGTAATAATTTTCATAAAAATTCAATCTCCATCGGTACTAACTGATCATTCTCATCTTGGACTTCTTCTGACATGCCAACAAGTTGTTCTTCTTCCACAACAGGTATAGGTTGAAAAGTGTTGGAAAACTAAGACTCTCCATTATTTTGAACACCAACTTGTTGCTCTTCTTCCTCACCAAATACATGTTGATAATTGTTGATACCAATATTTTTATCACCATGCTCTTCAATACTCCAAATTCCCATAAACTAAGCCATGCTAGTAGAAGAATCACCAATATTTTATGCTCCCACTTGCAGAAAATTAGCATCTTGCTCTTCCTCCACAACCCCGTCTAGAGTCTCTTCATTAAGATTGAGTTTATTGTCGATTCGAACTCCAAACAACTGTAACTGAGCACCACCAATTTGCACATTTACCTCTCTCATTTCCCGAACAAAACGCTGAGCACTTTCCACTTCGGCTTCATGTTCACCCACAAAATGAAGTGAATTGTTCCCATTTGAATGCACTTGTGCTTGGAAAGACATGAACATAGGTAACTCATGAAAAATTGTGAGAAGCACCAAAATGGAATGTGTTTTCACTTTTACTTTATCGACAAAATCTAGAGCAAACCCCCGAGCATAATTTCTAAGAACATTGAACATGAAACTTGAATTTTGAAGTGAAAGAGTCTTGTTGATTGCAATATATAGTTTTTTGAAATTTTTCCTATGTAGTAAAAAGTGCCTAGGGAAGAGTCCTCCTACATACCCATGCCCTTTCCAAAAATCATACCTTTGACAGGCTTTTTGAAGAATCCCATTTTGCAAATAAACCTCATTTACAACCTTACCTGTGATAATCTCCACCAAATTGAAATCTTGCAACAAGTCCATAAGATTGGATATAAAAATGGATAACATTTTAGAAGGATAGATTAACCTTTTTGCTTCCACCTCCAGAATTTCCATTCCAACAACCCTTTTTATGTGTTTTATAAAGATTGAACAATGATCTTTAAAAACCAGTTGCAGCTCAACATCTCCAAATTCTTCTGATATCGGCAGCTCCCAATCATTGATCGGTATGAAAATTCTATAATTTTGCGGGTAGAACCCCATTTGTCTTCTCATACTCTCTAGACATAAAAGCTTAGGAATTCTAAGCTCATCGCTGTTGGAACTAGTCGACGAAAACATACACCTTATTCTCCTAGCCATTCTCCCATACCTCAATTTCATTTGTGAAATTTTAAGCACCATTCTCTTTAATTTATTTCTCGATTTCTCATGCCTTTGATGGAGTATCTTATCAAATTTTGATCAAATTGTACTCTCGTACCAAAGGGATTAGTTTTTAGCATTCAATGAATAACTGCTAATTGGATTGCGATAAAGTATAAAGTATGACCCTCACTTAGCAAAACAAAACAACTACATATAACTTGTCTAAATTTAGATATGTTTCCTTTAGATTTTATCAATCAATTCATTGTAGATGGTACCAATCATGTTTATTTCATACTCCCAGTTCATACATTTTGAAACAATGTGCAAAATCATATATTTGACACCTGTAGCTTGCACAAAACACAAAATATTAGAGCAATCTAGTACCGTGCATACATCATGAGGATTTCATCTTAAAATTTGGCTGCATTTTGGAATACTGAGAGGCATATTCTTTTTTCCTCACTTTGAGGCCTAGAAGGCATATTTGGCAACGAATTTTGCACGCGACTACTGAATCTCAACTGAATGCTAGAAAATTCACATGAACTTGAAAATACTCCAATGGTACAACTTTGTATAGACTAACTCCTTCAGATTATCAGGATATGATGTGGTTTTAATATGCATTGTACCTGACTTATGACATTAGTACTAACCCACACTCTTTACATGTGTTGATAAATTAACACCATGTGTTGTTTTATTGATTTGAGACAATACAGTTGGCCCCCATATAACCTCACAACTGTCAAAAATTTTAAACACTTGGCATTTACTCCTAGTATTTACGCTTGGTAGTCCTCTGAGTCAAACATGTAAGTGAATTCAAACTATGTAATTGATCCATATAATGTCTTACAGTTGCAACAATGAGGTTTATGAGTAATATTTAACTTTCCTCTTTTGATAATAACTCTTCTAGAATTGGATGAATTTTACCCAGCTCAGCCACATGAGCAATTTCATTATCTACTCGATCACACCCATAATTTTCCAAAAATCTCCCACCATATTTCCTTCTCTGTATGTGTGCAAGATTTGGTAATTACCTATTCTGTCGAGCAAGGACCAGATCTGTTTAACAATATACCCCAACTTCCAATTCTGAATCTTACAAACTCTGCATGCATTTATTAAGATCAATGAATCCCCTTCTACTTGGATCATGGGGATTTTAAAGCTAAGAACTAATTTCAATCCTTGCAAAAGTGCTTGAGCCTCAGCTTCATTGTTAGTCCCATATAACAACTTAAAAGATTTAGCACATAACACTAACCCTTTATGATCTCTTATAATCACCCCTGCTCCAGATAAACCTAGAGTCCCCTTAGAGGCTCCATCTATATTCAACTTAAAGATGCCAATTGGAGGAGGTAACCAAACTATGTCAGCTTTGTTTACTTTATGGATAGTCCGGTGGAGATTTCCTTTGAAAGGCAGAGACAAGAGTGACCATGAAGACATCACCTTTGAGTCCCAATCAGTAAATAGTGAACCAACATGTTTAGCTTTATACACATATGCATTTATAGTTTCTAATATTGATCTTTCCAATAATATCAACACCTTATCAAGGTTCAGTTTCTCTTTCCTAAAAATACATCTATTTCTTGCCCACCAAATAGCCTAGACAACTAAAGACGGAATAGTGCACCACATACTTGCAAAAAATGAGGATTTATACAACTAAGTCCAACTACTAAACAATTTCTAGATAGTGTTTGGAAAAATTGTTTGCCAATTCATTTTGGCCACAATAAACAACTAGCAAACTTGTGCTACAGGACACAAGGAAAAGGTGATTGAGATCTTCCAACTCTTGATCACATAGCACACATTTGAAAGGATTTGCAATCCTTACTTTTGCTAACTTATCACTCATATGAATTTTATTCTTGATTGCTAGCCATGAAAAGCAGACTGCTTTAGGAAAAACTTTTGAATTCCAACAAAATTGACAAGCTCTTTGTGTTGTTATTTGCAGAGTAGCTTGAGAAATTGAATTATATCCCTCTTTAACTGTATAGCTACCTGATTTTTCTTTAGACCAGATTAATCTATCTAGCTTAGATGAAAAATAAACTGTTCTTTCTTGGAGGATAGCTGAAATCTGACATTTGTGATCATCATCTATTAGCTCATTTGAAAGATCCTTCCACTTGACTCTTCCCGTCAAGGAATCCACATGCTAAACATAATCTTTGACTTTTGTACCCTGACAATTGGACAAAAAATTTACAGAATTCTCAAAATTATTAAAAAACATCTAGATTTTGATAACCATTCCATGAATCTTTCTAGAATAATGCTTCATTACCATCATTTACCTCCCAAGTTAAATGAGGTAAAATGATTTTTCTTCATGAAACTAAAAAATTCCACATTGTTGACCCCGATGGTGGATTTGACACAGTGAATATTCTCGATGGACACAGATTGTCCAAATACTTATTCTGCATAAGGCAACACCATTTTAGGGAAGGTTTTGCATACATTCGCCAAACCATTTTAGCTCCAAGTGCCAGATTCGTTTCAATCAAACTATGAAGACCTGCTCCCCCTTTTAACTTCTCTAAACACATGGTTTCCAATGATAGATCAAAGGGATTTTCTTTTTACTATCCACACTACCAGACCATAAAAATTTTCTAATTATCTTTTGAATTTGGAAAATGGTGGACTTTGGTGCTTTTAAAATTGCTATATAATAATTTGGTATTGAAGATAACACAGATTTGACCAACAAAATTCTCCCTGATAAAGATAACCATCTCCCTTTCCAAGATAAAATTTTAGCTTGAATACTTTGAATGATTTTTTTCCAATAAGAAATCTTGTTTTTCCCTACAAAAAATGGAATCCCAAGATATTTACTAGGCAATTGCACTTGTTGAAAACCTAACAGCTTCACAATACATGTCTCAATAGTTGGTTTTGTATTAAACACATATATTTTTTATTTCCCTTCATTTACATTTTGACATGAAGCTCTAGTGTACTTATCCAACAATGCCTTTATATGTAAAGCTTTAGGAATGACAGCTTTACTAAATAGCAAAGTATCATCAACAAAAAGAGAATGAGTCACTGATATATTTGTATTTGGAATAGGAACTCCCTGAATGATGCATTGTTCATGAGATTTAAGGATAGATCTACGCAAAGCTTCTGCTAAAATGATAAAAAAATGGAGACAATGGATCACCTTGTCGAATCCCTTGGGTAGAACCAAAAAACCCAATTGCAGATCCATTAATCAACACTGAAAACTTGGCACCTAATAAACATGACATTAACAACTTGCACCACTTGGAGGGGCAACCAAACTTCAATAACACTTGGTTCAAGAAAGATCAATCAACCCTATCATACGCTTTCTGCATGTCAAATTTAATAATCATGGAAGACATTTTATTTACAGCAACGGAGTGCAAAGTTTCATGAGCAACAATTGCTCCCTCAGATGTTTCTCTACCAAGAACGAAACCCCCTATTCCTTAGAAATAATTGCCAAGACAAGAGGATGTAATCGAAGATAAATGGTTTTTGTAAAAAAATTATAAATTGTATTACAAAGAGATTTAGGTCAAAAATCAGAGAAACTAATCGGGGGATTTATTTTTGGAATGATAGCAATATTAGTCACATTGAACATTTTTAACATACCTCCCGATTTTCTTGATTCCTCGAAAGCATTAAGAATATCAATCCCAATGAATTCCTAACATTTTTTATAAAAAATGACAGTGAATCCATCTGGTCCTGGGGCTTTGTCAGGAGGCATGGAAAACACCACCTCTTTTACTTCCTTGAGAGAAAAAGGAACCAACAACCCAACATTGTCTTCATGCGAGACCAACTCGGGGATATTTTGAAGAAGCTCTTCTCTTTCCCTTACTAAATGTGCACAGTCATTATTATTTGCAGTTAGTAAGGAAGAGAAAAAATTGACCCCTTCATTTTGTACCTCTTCCTCTTTTGTAAGAAAAACTCCTGTCACACTATCTTGAATTGAAAATATAGTGCTTTTGGCCTTTTTTATTTGAGCTGAAATGTGAAAGAATTTTGTATTCCTATCACCATCTTTCAACCATAATTCTCTTGATTTTTGTTTCCAATAACCCTCCTCCCTCAATAACAATTCTTTCCATTCCTCTTGAAGTTTACTTTGTTCTTCAAATAATACACTGTCAAGGCCATTAGCAATAATGCTTTCATTTATCTCTGATATCCTTTTATAAACCAAATCTTTCTACACAAAAACATTCTTAAAAACATGTTGATTACAAATTTTTAATTGTTGCTTAACATGATCCAACTTCTTGCTCAACTAAAACATTCTAGAACCATAACAAAAAGGTGCATTCAACCACCATTTCTTTAACAAGGTGATAAGCTCTAGATGCCTAAACCACATTGCCTCAAACTTGAAGGAAGATTGAAAATTCAACTTTACTTTTTTTTTTTCCATCAAATCAACTGAAATAGCAAAATGATCAGAGGAAGCAAAAGGCAGTATTTCAAATGACAAATCAATCTCAGTTAAGACCCAGTTCGGAGATGTTAAGAACCTATCTAGCCTTTCTGCAATTTGAAGGAAATTTTCCTTCCTATTTGTCCAAGTAAACCCCCCATTTTGTGGAATTACATCCACCAAAGCATTATCTTGTATAAAAGCTGCAAAGTCCTCCATGTCTTTTTTTGGAGGGCATATTCCTCCTTTTTTCTCTAATAAGGGTGTAATAGCATTGAAATCCCTTGAAAGAACTACTTTTTCTTACCCCAACCCATCTAATTTTTGTTTCAAAGTATCCCACAACACCTTCTTACCTACTGTACTATTAGGACCATAAACATTCAACAACCAAAATGATAAATCAAAATGGCTAACCTACATTAGCTGCCAATTATGATCATAAGAAACATTGGAAATGCTAACTGTTTGTGCATTCCAAAGAGTAATCAAACCTCCTAAAGTTCCCTGAGAAGGCGAGTGACAAGCTTTCCATTTATTCCACTTCTTAATAATAGCTTGAAAAGTCTCTTCTAAAGTTTTAGTTTCTTGAAGAACAACTATATCTGCCCCACTAGCATCCAGTTGATGCTTAACTTGGGAACTTTTGTCAGAGGCATTTATGCCTCTGACATTCCATGATATTATCCTCATTGCAGCTTGGGAGAGCAACAAACTCTCCTAGGTCTTTTTTCCTTCACACCTACACCCATTTTGCCAGCTAATGTTGACTGTATACCTGCTGCTATTTCATCTTGAAGCCTGGTAGCTAAAGATTTCCTACCCCTCTTTGCAGGAGATTGTTTGCTTGGAGAGTGAGACAATGGGGATTGAGATATTGACAAAAAACCCAGATCATCTAAAAACTCCCCTTCCCCAAATACCTCAAAAGCAATGTCATCTATCATTTTTTCACCTATAGATACTAAGGCTTCATCAACAAATTTTTCAAGCTCCAGCTTAGAAGGCATTTTAGAGAAGTGTGAGATGGAGCCATCAAGAGCCGGTTGGGACTAAAAACTAAGACTACCATCATCATCTTGATCTTCAAAAATATTTAACCTTGTTTCACATTGATTTGACAAGCCAAGTGTTAACATTGATGCACATTGATTCAATTGTTGAAAACTAGCAAAGCTGATATGAGGAACGAAAAGCTTGAGAGAATGAAGAAAAATATTAATGGGAGATAACAAAAGATTCTCCCAGCCAGGTAGAAAGGAAACAATAATAGGTTTGAACTGAGACCCAGAAAGCTTGCTAATTGTTCCTTCATTACTGAAACCAACTAATGATGAATTTCTACCTTGTAGCAAAGGGGAAACCAAAAACCTGTTGTCATTCATAGAGTTATTTTTGCTAGCAGGATTGAAAATGAAAACTTTCTCTTTAGAAATAGAGCAAAACTCTCATGATCATATATTTTTCCAACTAAAGAGTAATTTTTCTCAAATTCTTCTTCCACCAATGATATAGATCTACACAAATTTCCCCCATATGAATCTAAAGCAATAACATTTGAAGCCTTCCACTTTTGAAACACATTACCAGAAGACATTTTATCCTAAAAATGAGAACTTAGAGAAGTCAAGTTCAAATACCATTTGTAGCATGTATCAAAAACTTTGAACAAAAAATTGGAATCAAAGTTTGCCACAAAGTCTTCAACAGGCTTAGAATGAGGGACAATTGATCTGTGAAGAATGAGATTAGAAGGATCATTGGATGTATCCCCTGCCCCTTCCTTGTTCACTACCGAGCCTAACTCACAATTTCTCAAAGGATGAGCTGGGAGATGACATTGGAAACATATATGCTTGGGATCCTCAAAAATCACCTTTTGTTTCCACAAACCATAGATTGACTTAATATTAATAACTGTTGGAAGTTTTTTTGTGACATTAACCATGAGGCGGATCTTAACTGGCAATGATGGATTGGAAAAGAACTGCAAGTCTTGGTGCAGAAAAATACCTAGTTGATTACCAAGAATCTCAATAAATTTAGACTCTTTGTACTCCAACGGTAACACTTGAAGTTGAATCCAAAATGGAATAAATTTGACCATGGATTGAGAAGGACAAAAGTTGGGAGACCATAAAGTGGAAAAAAGACTATGGCCCTCACAAATCCAAGACTTTTTTCTAAATATGACATTCCTTAAATCTTTATCAAAGAACAAAACCACAAAAAACCCCTCCCCCTTATCTAAAAAAAAAACTTGAATAGATCCTTCCCAAGTTTGAAAAACCCAATGTTGTAAAAAAGCTAGATCTTAAGTGAAATTCCAAAACTTACAAATGAGGGCCACATCCTTGAGATCCTCAATTTGCGGCTGCAACATTGCATTCCTGAGTGTGACATTCACTTGATCACTCGAGCCATAAGACAGATTCTTTCATTACTTAGGAACCCAAACCTTATCAGTGTGCCCAGAACCATTGATCTTCTTCTAAGAAAAATGATGTTTAAACTGCCCATTACACTCAAAATCATCAGCACCAATGACCTTTGAATCTGAAACCCTCTAATTGATGATGATATTATTTGGGAAAGTTAAAGGAGACCTCTTGGAAATAAAAGGATTAGGGCGAGAAATTGGCATGCTATTTGGAAAAGTAGCAAGGCAAACAACGGAAGATTTTGGATCAAAGGGAGCTCCAGAGGAGATAAAAATATTATTGGGGAAATTTGACGGATTACGAGAGCCTTTCACAACCTCGTACCAGCTCCTGGTATGTGAAGATGCATGCCCACTTGATTCTGAATATGACCCAAATAAATCAAAAGGACTTTGCTTACTGCGAATAAGTGATTTCCCATAACGCCGAGGCTAAAAGGAGGCAACTTCATGTACATGAGGCCACAAAATGCCATTGGAATGCCTCATAGGAGTAGAAGAGCGCTAAAAACCCATGAATGGATGAGGAAAACTCTTTTTTGCCAAAGAAAAGACTTTTCCTTGAAAGTCACGAGTAGATCTAATGGTATCTTTACCCTTGTGGGAAGGAAAAACACTCCTAAGACCCCGATGAGAGCCATGAAAACCCGAATGTTGCTCATAATAGCCATATTTTTTTTGAAAATGCCCATTAGCAGCACAAGAAGGCCTCTGATACATGCGGTCCTCCATTCTCCACCTCACAAAAAATATTAACCA